>APFE031076833.1:20538-40348 GCA_000404065.3 Pinus taeda | reverse complement strand
ATTGTGCTGTAACATTAGTTGTAAAAATAGTGATTTCATTTTATTTTTATTTCCTCAGTTATTTTGTTCAAATTTAGATTTATTTTCTGATTTTATTTTGCGAAATTTTCACACTCTTCGCTGGCATATTGAACACCTTACTATCAAACACTCAATTGATGCATTGCCCAATCGAGAAATTCAAGTTTCATATTATAATCATCAGCATCGAAAGATATTAATATTCCAATTTATATCAATGCTAATGTTTCATCAAAAGCTTCTATCTTTTCAAAGGCAATGTCAACAAGAGAATGTATTTTTGCAATCTGGCCAACAATTCAATTCAATTAATAAATTGCCATTTTACTTGAAAAGCTTCCATCCATTTTTCATTGACTCATTTGAAAATTGTTTGGAAATTTTTCCTTCAAGGAAAATTGTCAATGATTTAATATTTGTTCATAACACTAACAAATTTTTTCAGGTCAAAGAATCTAAAAGCTCATCTTCACAATCTGGCCTGTTATCTCTTCCTTTGAACACTTCTCAATCCTTAATAGAAATCCATCCAGATTTTTATGATCCAATTGGTAGTCAATTGGAAAGGAAATTTCATGAGAGAGAGATTTTAAATCATTTACTAACAATAACTGTACATTTTGATTTCATATTTAATTTTCTTAGTTTAATTAGATTTGTATTTTTATTACTAACATTTGAACTTTACATAAACACAGGAATAAAATTGAGAAAATGGCTACACTGGAAATATGACTATACCTAGTCCTTTTCATGTATATGGTTAGAATATGAGTAGAATTAATTTAGTTAGCTTGTTTTATGTAGTTAATTCATTTGCAATAGTTCTGTAGACTAAAAAATAAAACAAAGCAATCAGCCTTCTCATACATGTTCATTGGAAACATTTTTCCTTATCAGGAAATTTTAATTCTTGCTTTCCTTTTTGAAATTTCTTATAGCGATATCTCTACTCTGCTTATTTTGAATAATGTCTTGATTAAATTCAATTAAATTTGCACTTGATATCGATTGCCTCAAAGCCACTTTTCTTTATTTCGAGATTTCCTTTTAACATTTTCTTGTGAAATTTATATGGAAAGGATTTGAGGATATAAAGTTGTATGATCACATTATCCCATGAAATGTATGATTGTCTATGATAAACTTAATTCTAATTCAATCATTATTAGTCAGTCTAACCTGTCACGGTAATCATATGAAGTTCATATTATCTTCCTCGGAATTTGCCAAAAGCTGATCTTAAGGATGCCCATTTTGCCGAGTGCACACATTTAAATCTATTTTGATATTTTTCTACAATTAGTGGCTTAATCTCATTTTAATCTTTAGTTTATTATCTGATACTGTAAAATGCATCATGATTATTTACTAAAGGAATTATTGAAAAGTCACTATAACAATACAAATTTTTCTCAAGATTAATTCGGAATGAGCAGAAATAATAAATTGTTACTTCACTTCGAAAGGGAAGCATGGTTTCATATTTATTTCTGGTAAATTTTATATTCCATGAACATGAATGATTGATTTCATTTAGGCTGATTGCACACTTAGATTTAGAATAAATAATGAGATGATTTTAATCAAAGGAAGAATTTGAAGATTTATCAGGTACGCATTTACAACTTTATTCTCATCCATTATTAATTCATCTTTTCCTTAGTTTATTTTTGATTTGTGTTTTGTTTTATTTGCAGGTTTTTATTTCTTTTCAAAACTTGAAGTAAGCAGCAAACTCATTTCAAATTTGCAAACAGGATCAGGGAAGTTCTATTTATGATGCATTAGAATTTAAGCATATCCTTTAACTTTGCTTTCATTCATTAGAAAACCCAATTGAAATTTCAAGAAATATCATAAGACCATTTGCATCTTAAGATTTCATCGGAAGTAGTTTTTAGCATTTCTTTTGATAACAAATTGCTTAATAAAAGATCTTCGATGTATTACTTCGCTCATATGTCATATCACATTTCGCATATCAGAGGTTTGCAGTTGAATATACTTCCATTATAATGAAATGCCGATCTCCGATAAATGGCTTTACCGATATTGCGATAAACACATAACTGCGGACCCGATATGAAATTCAAATCAAATTCATAAAATATCGCTTCTGCTCAATCACAATAATGGTAAGAGCGCAACTTTAAAAGGGCCGATGTCTCGGATCCGATATGTTATTAAAATCCCATTGTAAAAATTATCGGGTCCGCTCTTCATCGCATATCGGCATCACAAGAAATATATTGTGTTACATCATGCGCTTAAGATTGCCGATCGCGATCGCCGATTAGTTATGTCATCCATCGCATCGCCGATATCGCAATCGCTTCCTCGCAATTTTATTTATGGCCGATGTTTCGGATCCGATATGTTATTGAAATCCCATCATAAAAAGTTATCGGGTCCGCTCTTCATTGCATATTGGCAGCGCAAAAAAAAAAATATATTGTGTTACATCGGGTACCCAAAGTTTGCCGATTAGCTACGACATCCATCGCTTCGCCGATAGTGCAATCATTTCATCACATTTTTATGCTTACGTCACTTCTCTGAATCTGCGATGTGCGTTTTGCGATATGGGAAGCACAATGTAAATATTTTATGATCCCCAATATAATATTTCTTTAATGATGTGATCGCTTCATTTCATTGCACATGTTCTTATCGACAATTTTCCATTGCAATCTCCGATGCAATAACTTCCAATGCATGCCTTTGAGCCATTAACATTTAATCGATATATTGCATGGCAACAAAAGTGAAGTCTTGCAAATGAAAATTCAAGCATGGTGAAGAGACATTTGATGCGAATCATCCGATACAACGATGTGTTATTTTAAAAGCTAACTTGGGTAATAATTATGGTAAGAAAGCAGTTAATGACGAATTAGCAGTACATTTAAATCATTTTTGATATATTTTAGTTTCAAATATATAAGTCCATAATTTAAAATGGAATTCAAGATCTCTCTATTTTCATATTTAAATTTTATCATCTTGGATTTGGTCTTGATTTTGTATATGAAACTAATAATATTTTGAGAAACAGTCATTATTGCAAATTCTCATTCTCATTTCTGATGCATTTGTTTTAATTTCAATTCCCTTGAGGATTAAGCATTCCATTTTTACATTTTACTGCTTGCTTTAGTGTAAGTAAAATAAATAATGATATTGGGTTATAGGATTTTGGTTAGTTTGGCTTCTTCATGTTTTTAATGTTAATTAAAATAAGAAGTCAGCCACTTTGGAGAAACTGATACCTTTCAGGTAAGATCAAAAGCAATGATCCAATGGTAAGATTCATGTACCCACTTTCATTAATTTACATTTCATCACTCTAGTTTCATTTTTGTTTTTAAATTACGCTGATATAAAACTCTGTTTTGCAGCTCTTCATAAAATCTTTCAATCTTCTGCCAAATCAGATTTTCAAGGTCCATACTCTTCTTTTGGCTTAATTCCAAGAAGCAGCGATAATCTTCGTTGAAACAGCTACACCAGGGAGTTTCTGAACCTTTAATATGTTTCTTTAAGCATTCCTTTTTAGAAAATGATTAAGATGATGCTTGGAAACAAGAAGATTCATATCAAACAGAAATGATTCATTGTGACTGAATTTTACGATCACTGTTATCTAAAAGCCTAAAGCATTCACAACTCTACAAGGTATGTTTTTCTAAATCTCAACATAAGAAGGAATGATCACATGCTTATTTTCTTTTTCTTCGTATTGTTGGAGACATTGGTATAAACATTCTTGTTTGAGTTTATCTTGCGAAACTTGGATTTTCCTTTCCATCTTTAGAGATTTCTTTGTTTTTATTTTTGTTCGCTGATTTCTTTTCTCATTGTAGTATAAGAATTCTTTTCCTTCGGATTTCAGTTTTGATTTTGGTAACTTTGCCGTGATTTATATGGAAGGCCTTTTTGTTACCTAACAATGGTCAGCATACATGGAGAAAAATTGTTAATAGTCACCTATTAGCTTTTTCTTAAATCTCTTAGTAAAGTTTGATTTTCTTATTATAAAAGTAGACATACTTAAGGAAGAGATTACAATAAGAGAAGTTGGCAAAGTATCATAAATCTGAAAATTTCTTTTCATCAAAACTGGTATTCATTTTGAATTTTAGCATATTTATTAAGATCTTTCAAATTCTATTATCAGTCAGAAAATGTTATTTATAACCAGTAAAAAGACACTTACAGCAAAAGCACCTTTACTCTTGAAAGTTGTCATTCTTAACTCTTAAGGAGTCAATGGATTCCCCTGTCCCGAGAGCTTATTTCTAGAGTATAATCCAAAATATTATTCAAAAACCTTAAAAGATTTTTTAAGGGGGGAAGGTTCTCCTCATGAGCCTGCTTTTACCATGATCATAGGGAGAAAAATAGGCTGACATTACAACACTGCTAAACAAACCAGGTAAGTGGCTTATGATTGCAAACAATTATAAGACAAGGGGTCTCATCGCGAGCTAGCTTGTTCAGTCCAATTTTAACCAGTGAATGGCATTGTCAACTATGTGGCCACCAAACCAGGACAATGGATTTTAAGAGAAATAAAAATAAAAATTCAAAGAAAATAAACATATATAAATGGATTTATCTCTAGATCAATAATTCTTAAACAGATGGGATTCTAAATCATTTATGATTAAAAGGTAACCCTGTCGAAACTATAGATGTTTGCTAGCAGCAGTGGCTCTACCTATGACAAAGGAGTATATTTTAAAAGCTAAGCTGTAAAGTGACCCCTGCCTTATCTCTATAACTAATTAAAGACTGATATAGAATTTTGAAATATTTTAATTTATGAGGAATTTTAAGAAAAATTACGGTTAGATGATTCTTGCTTTTATTCAGACTAATGAACCCATGTCAAGCATTTCAAGCATAATTCTCTTTTCCTTAAATTATTTTACTTTAATTTTAGGAAAATCTCATTCATATCAAAGAGAGATAACCGGTTCTTCTCTCGTGTGTCACCAATTGTTGTGGTGAAAACACAACCCCCCCCCATTATTGACTTGCTCAACTAAAATAATGGGGACCCTTTCTGTAAAAAATTTGGCTAATCACCTTTTGGATTTTTATTTTAGTTGATTGCCCTACGCTTTTGTTAATTTTTTGTTTTCTTTGGATTCTTCTTTTGATTGCTTTGTTAGAATCGATTTTTTATAAGCTTCCCATTGACGCTTGTTTCGTCTCATTTGGTCAATTGGTTTGAAAATGACACTCATTTGAAAATCTAATTATTTATGTGGCCTGGGTTAAAAATGTATAAAATGTACAATATTGCATTTTGTAAATAAATTAGTTCAATAAAGCATTCATTTTAAATATTAAGCCGTAGCAAGTTTTTACTAACATTTTTCATTTTTTAGTCATGCAGCCAAATTATTAATTATCGGGGTTTTAAGAAATTCACTCTAATTTCCAAATCAAATCCTAAACTCAAAAACCCAAATATTCAAATGGCTGTTAAGTTATTTTTATATTATTTTTTTAATTATTTTTTCAAGTGACTGTATAGTTTAGATTATTTTCACAACTTAATTAAAAATTCATTAAAATAAAATAACCAATTAAAATGAATCTTGTAATATTAAATCTTAATTAATTAAATTAATTATTATTTAAAAATATAATTAATTTAATTCAATTAAATTTAATATATGAAAAATATAAAAAATAAAAATAAAAATATCGCATCGCAAATTTCATATATGACAAGCCCCGATATACACCATAACCCCCGATGTGATATCGCATCGGGGAAATTCACTTGGCACATTTTTAAAAACCTCATTACCCATCCCGATGTGAAGTGCCGATAAGCGAAAATGAATACAAACAAAGTTTTAAATAATTTGGTTCAACGACTAGTTGCTTTTACTCATACGTATGGTGATATGTTAGTTTAATGTTTTTATATATTATGAGTGGAGTAAGTAAGGAATATGAGTGTAGTAAGGAATAGGGTAGGTTAATATATATTAAATATTAGTTTATATATTAACGTGTAATATGTAATATTATTAATTAAATTAATTAATAATATTTAATATTTAATTAGTTTAATTAAAATTTAAATATCATTTAGATTAATAGTGATTAGTTTTTTATTAGAATAGATTTGTTTATAAATTGCTAATTAGATATCAGTTAGTTAGATTAATAAATAGTTCATTAATAATTAATTTAATTCATAAATTAACAATTAATTAGAATTCTAATTTAGGATTTAATTTTTAATGAGAATTTTGATTTTTTTATCTCACCAACAAAATTTCCAGATTCATGCAAGATTTAACTCCTCAACTTTGGAAGCTCATAGATTGAGTTATACTTGGCCAAATGAGGCCCAGGACGGCTCATTGGAAAGATAAAATCAAGGAGAGAATTTTGGAGGAGGTTTCACCAACAGATTTAATCATTTATTGGGCCAAAAATCAGGCAGAAGATCAGACTCCGAATTTTGAAAACAAAATCAATTTTCTGAGTTATTTTTTTTAATTTCATTTGTCCAAAGCTTCTTCTAATTACAGATCCATTGGTCAATGATATCCTTTGCCAATCAAATCATTCCAAGCATCAATACAGAGCTTATATTTATTTTTTCATATATTTATTTAAAATAGAATTTGATTGGGTTTGATTTAATTGCCAGAAATGATATTTTGATTGCATTTTAATTTATTTTGATTTCTTTTGCAGGAAAACAGTGGAAGAAATATGGAAAAAGAATCTCAATCAATGAGAATTCTCCAGCAATTGAAGATGAGAATTAGGAGAAAGTAAAATTATATTTGGCAGATTTCTCTTCAACAAACTCTCCTCTCCAAAATTCCTTCACAAATATTATAAATAACAGATTGCAGAATCTAAAAGGGGCTGCTCTCCTCTGCAATTTTAGACTTCTGAAAGCACTACTGTAATAAGAATTTAGAGTTGTAGGAGAGAGGAGAGAAAATCTCAGATCTGGGGATTATTGAGGATTTTCCCTTTGTATCTTGAATTATGTGTGAGGGGCAGAGTTTGCACTATTGTGGCTCTAGTTTTGAAGGCAGAAGTTTAAGCAATGTAAAGGGTTGTTGGAGACCAAGGACAGAGAAATGGATGTAATAAATTGGTATTTCTAATACTATTGTTTCAAATATCAGTTTTAATTTTATGGTAACAGGAATGTGTCATTTTATTCATGTTTGTATATTATTGTCAATATGGGTAGTTTGTCTCAATGTTGTTATCATGTATCTCTGTTCTTATGGATTAATTTCTGATTTCTGAGTAACTATTTACTCAGAAATCTGCCTTATCAAAACTGATTTATTGAGTGGTAATATGTTGTGAACTATTTCCACATATTATTGTTTAATTATTAGATTTGTTGATTTGATAATCAATATCATTTATGTGAACTACTTCTTGAGTGTTGTTGGTTTATTATTTCAGTTAAGAGGTCTCAAGATGATGTGTTTTGTTATCCATAATGTCAGTTAATTGAACTACTTCATTAATTTGATATTCATTATAAATAAGACATATCTAAATCCCAATACTTTAATTATCTTGCTCTTAGTTGGGTTATATCTATATCTGCCTAATTAAGATAGGATTTAGATTAGTTTCTTTTGTTTGCATCATAGAATAAGCTTGCATTTAGAGTAAATTCTACATTCTTTTAAGTCCTCTTCTCAAAGAGGCAAATTTTTAGTTGTGGCTTGACTGAACTCAAATCAGCTTAAGGGTTATTCTCTTGCCTGATCAGCAAGAAGAAGTGATCTGATATCCTTGTCTATTGGTAGGTAAAGATACATCATAAACCAATAGCAATAGGGAGAAGGTAACTGGACCTAGTTAAACCAGTCAGAGCCACCACACCAAACGGAAAATGAGCTGCTTTAAGGTCCGGACCGGGTGGTTATCCCCCATTATTGTTGCAGCGATTTTCGAGGCATCAACAGAATGAAAACAAATAGGCTTTCTTTTTTGCAATAAAACTGCACCCATTACATACCCACTAGCATCAGTGTCTATTTCAAATGGTTGTTGAAGGTCTGGTAATGCTAATATTGGAGTTGTCACAATTTTCTACTTTAAAGTATCAAATGTGTTTTGTTGTTTTCCTCCCCACTGGAAATCAAATTTAGAACTTGTTAAAGCATGAAGTGGTGATGCAATTAAAGATAAATGAGAAATAAACTTCCTCCAATACTAAATTGCACCTAAAAAACTTCTAACTTCCATCACATTTTGAGGTCTTGGCCACTTAATGAGTACATCAATTTTAGCTGGATCTATTTTAAGATGACCTCCTCCAACTTTGTAACCAAGATATACTAAGGAAGTCTTCCCAAATTCACATTTAGAAAGTTTGAGATATAGTTTCTTTCTTTGCAACACATCAAAAACATGTTTAACATGCTTTACATGTTCTTACAAACTTGAAATGAAAATAAGAATATCATCCAGATAGACTATGGCGAACATATCAAGAAAAGGACGAAACACATCTTTCACCACTCTCATAAAATTTGTTGGAGTGTTTCATAAACCAAACAGCATAACTAACCATTCATAAAGCCCCTATCTAGTCTTAAATACAATTTTCCATATATCATTCTCTGCAATACAAATATGATGATAACCACTTCTTAAATCTAGTTTTGTAAAGTAAACAACATTCTTTAATTGATCAAGAAAATTGTCTATTCTTGGAAGAGGATACTTGTTCTTTATGGTGATATTATTTAAATCTCTAAAATCAACATATATTCTCCAAGTCTCGTCTTTCTTAGGCACTAAAATGATCGGTGATCCACATGGAGAAGAACTGGGTCGAAATAAGCCTTTATCAATCAATTCCTAAATTTGTTTCTTAATATCTTCATTTTCTATTACCGACATACGATACATGCCAATATTCGGAAAAGGGGCATCAGATTGTAATTGAATCTCATGTTGTATTTTTCGTTTTGGAGGTATACATTTTGGTTCTTTAAATAATTATTTATAAGAATCTACTATTTCAACCAATTTGTCCTTAAACTAAGAATCACACCCTTGAAAAGCACCATACTTATATTTAGGTTGTTCTTTAATAAACATGAGAACATACTTTTTACTTGAACTTATGAGTCTTTTCATTTGATTTACATTGATTAAATCCAAGCTTTTCTTCATTCTGTGTACCCTGACACTGTATTCAATTCCATCCTTAACAAGATGATATTGATTCTCCTTTATATCAAATATGGCATCTCGATCATAAAGATAAGAACTACCCAACACAACCCCACATATATCTAAAGGAATCACATCTAAATCAACTTCATCAACAAAATTAGTTGTAATTGCAAACCTTAATCGACACTATTTTGTGACATGCATCTGAGTGTTTTCCTTTAACCATCCTAAAGGGTAAGGTTTTGGATGATTGTTATTTTCCAATCACAATTTCCTTACTAGTTCCTTAGATATTAGATTTGCCTGCGATCCATTATCAAATAATGTATCTATCTTAGTGTGCATGGAGATAATCCTGATATGAAACAATTCAAGTCTCTTATTTTCTTCAATCACATCATTAGATTTTGATGAGGATGCAAAACAAGTAGAACTAGAGCTAGATTCAGAAGGATTACCTGTCAGAACCATAGTTGTTATCTTTCATTCATCATTAGACTTGGATCCCAAGTCTTGTTAAATTGCAACATTAACTTTCTTCTAGCCCTTCTTCTTAAGGAACTTCTTTGGCTTAAGTTTTGGATGAAGTTTCTAACACTTGGACACATCATGTCCAACCCTCTGACAATGAGTACAAGTAGGCCTTTCTCCTTCTTTCTTAGATGTTTCTGATTTCTTCCCCTTTGATTTGCTCTTCCCTTTGCTGTCTTTGGAGTCTTTGTTTTATGAATGCTTGCATTGTTTCTTTGAAAAGTTGAACTGAAAAGGTACGCCACTTGATTCAATATGAATGGCTTGTACACACACTTCATCAAAGTCAATTGGATTAAACATGAGAAATGTATGTTGCAAATAAGAATGCAACTTCCAATATACTTTAACAACTTTTCCTGTGTATTTAATGGAATGTTAAGTGCTAAATCCTTTTTCCTAAATTCCCGTGTAAACTCTTGCACATTTTTTCCTTTACCTTGCCTCAAATGCTGCCAAACTATTACAACCTGTTGCATATATCCTAAAGGATAAAACTCTTTTCTAAGAGATTTAATAAACTTACACCATGAGGAGATGATTTTTCATTTATGCTTTAAATCTGATTGGGTTTTACTCTCCCACCAAATCAAGGTTGTACCCCCCATTCTTAGTGTAGCTAACTGAATTTTCGCAGAATGATCAACAATATCCTGAATTCTACAATACACTTCAAGTTGTTTAATCCAGTTATCTAAATCTTCAGGATTCATTTCACCATGATATATGGGTAGTTCAAATTTAACATCAAGCTTTAGGAAAGGAGATTTCATATGTTTCTTCTTTGATTTGGAATCTGAATCTAAACTTGAATGATCAGAAGATGAAAAAGAAGAAGATGTAGATGAAGGAGAAGGAGGTTCATTATCATAAACTTTTTCCTTGCCCTTTTTTCACTTTCATGCCTTTAGAAGACGAAGATGCATCTATAGTCTTCGTATCTTCATAAAGTTCTGCAATCATCCTTTACATTTTAAGGAACATCTACTGAATTTGTTCCTCACTCTTTATCTCAGGAGCTTCTCCTTCATTTGAACTTGCCATCTTTTGCGAGACTTTCTTCTTTCCAATATCTAGATTTAACTCTTCAAGTTTCCCTTCTCCACGTTGCAACCTCGATCTAATCAACATTCACATTGGCAAATATCTTTCTTAAACATGATCAACCTAACTCTAATACCAAAATATGTTCTGAAATCTACAGTATTGATTATTTGTTCAATTTCACCAACATTAACTAAGGTTGCATTTATGTGAATGAATGAGGAAAATTATGTTGTTAATATGCCTTAAAAATAAAATTTGAGAACTGAAATTAAGAATGAACATCAACAATAAAAGACTCAAACACAACAAACATTGTTGACGGAATTCGTCCCTCCTGGACTATGTCTCCGGGTTCGCTTCCAATGGGCGTCTGTTATATTAGGAATTGATCTAGGTGGTTATTGGTGGCCACCCACCTATTCCACTTGGATCCTCACCATTATTTCTTTCAGTTTTTTAGTTTCCTTAATTGTAGCACAATTTACTATTTTTGGTAGTTTTTCGGGTCCTCAACTTCTGGAGCTGTTTTGAGGCCATAAACGACAGTTTTTTTTTTTATAGCAAAATTCCTCCATTCACTACATAGTAATTAGTTGGTAGTGGTATTCCTAGGAGAGATCTTTCCAATGAGGTATCATACGCATCAAACGAAGATAATATGACCAAGTTACGACCCCGGGAAGTTGGCTGCCCAACTAACCCTAATGGGGCATAAACTCTTGGTGGTACATCTCCTCGGGTTAGTGTTTTGGTTGTTTAGGGTTTTCCCTTATTGTTCAATAATAAAAAGGCCCTTGAGCCTCATTGTAACTCAGTTCAGAGGCATGTAGCCACCACATCTCTTCTCGGAGATAAGCTACCATCGCCCGAGCTATCTTATTTCCATTATGTTTGTAAGTATAGTTCAGTGTCTTTCCATAATGAAATTAAGTGTTTTTTTGCTGGATCTCTGTGTTTATGAGTATATCTATAAGTTTTTTCTTTCATGTTTAAGTTTGGATCAGGAATGCTCCAAAAAATATCTTTACATACAATTTCACCAACTGAACTATGCATGTAGGCATTTCTGGTTACTATCCTAATGAAGGCCGCTATCTCAACTCTCCAATGCCACTCTCCGTTCCCAAAAAGGCCCAAGGATGACCAAGTTATTCTCAAAAGAAAATTTGGAGGCACAAACAAAAGAGGTTGGGAAACACCATTGCACAGTTCAAGTTGCAGTGCTGCGTTGGAAAGTTTTTTTATAAAGCCATGGCCAGGTTCCAGGGTCAAACCCTCGGACCTCCCGAGCTATGCACGACAAGTGGTTACATTTTTGTTTTAATTAACATATAACATTGGTGCATTTTTATATGGTTTAAAAACCATATGATATAATCGCATTGACATGGCGCTTTAGGGTTCACAATGTTACATAGTTTGGCATATTACAATGGCGCAATTAGTATATACATATTAACATATGGTTTTAAAACCTTATAATTCACGCTGTATTTGATAACCATAACCCTTTGATACATACAACACACGAAACCTGGCATATGGTTTTGAAGGTTCGGCGGATATATTTAACTTTGCACTGGTGGTCTAATAGTTCACAACCCCGTCGCTTGACATAACTCACGTGGCACAATACCGTTGGATTGGAGGGTATGAACCTCGGTGGTCAACATAAACACAGATCCGTGGCATGTTAACTGGGAGGTGAATTGGCATGTAATGCTATCATGTGAGCGGACCTCCGACGGACACAGTTTTGTTGGCGGTTATACCATAACATTGAATTCCGCATATATGTGTTGACTGCGCCATTTTGATTTTCGATGATCTATTGTTGTCAGTTGGCAGGGCCACCAGATGTGGTGGGCTCCACCAACCTTATCCCAATTTCCATATGTATTAACATTCATATATTACATTTGCACCAACATTTACTAACACAAGACCATGGTTAAGTGGTAAGTATTTTGCAATGGGTTTGGGAGGTCGCGAGTTCAAGCCTTGACTATGCCCATCCACCCTTGTGTTGACCTGACTACATGTTGAATTTGACTACCTTGCCACGTGTCATGATGTAGAGCTGCCACTTGCCCTGCAAGGCCCACACCTTTTTGCGTGTTTGACTAACTTTAGTGACTTTTTTCTCCTTCATCCGGAGGCTAGTTGTGAAACTGAAGATATAGTCGGAATCAGTGTGATGAGTTCTAGGCCCAAACCTTTTTGCATGTTTGACTAACTTCAGTGACTTTTTCCTCCTTCATCCGGAGACCAGTTGTGAAACCGAAGATACAATCAGATTCAGCGCGATGAGTTCTAGGCCCACACCTTTTTGTGTGTTTGACTAACTTCAGTGACTTTTTTCTCCTTCATCCATAGGCCAGTTGCGAAACCGAAGAGACAATCGGATTCAGCGCGACGAGTTCTTCATCTTTGCGCTATTTCTGGGAACATCCGAGACCATAACATTTTGAGCATTTTTTAGGACCCTCCTGGATCAGTGCCTTAACAAATTGACCCAACCTTGAGTACCAAAACACTATATATCCATGTGGATGAGTGATTTATAACATCAACTATGGTTTAAGGAATAAAAGGAAGTAGAGAATTGAAGTATGGATTTTGCGCAAGGTGTATAGCAAGCTCTATCGTAACAAAGTCACATCAATGAGTAGAAGTGCGAGGTTGAGAAACAAAGGGAAGAATCGATAAAAATAGGTGATTTTTTTTCATAAGCCAAATGTCTTGAGAACCTTAAAATTATTTATATTGTAGAATTCTTGCAAATTGATTGTTTTTGGGATTCCTATATCAGTTAATAGGATGCATATTTTTCCATCATCTTCTAGTCCATCGCTCAACATATTATATCTTTTATAAATTTATGTTCCAAGATTTTACTAGTATACCAATATCCAATATATTGTAGCTCTCAATCATAGACCCTAATTATTAGGTGCTAAAGTGTAGCACATAGGTCTTAAGGCCCTCAACCTATTGAAAAGTGTAACTAGGTTCGGTCTTCATAATGACTTGTGTAATTATGATTTTATGTAATTGATGTAAAGAAGAAAAATAAAATTATTTTTGTAATTCTTGAATCATGGGTTTCATGATCAAGGAGTTTTATTTTTAGTTAAGGCTCCCATTATGAGGCTTTATGGTTAGTCATCATGTCATAAAAGCCTATAGAGTCAATGTTAAAGATGAAAGACCCATTTGGGTATGTTACACATTGTAAAAGAGAATTTATTTGTGTCATAAGCCCTCCAAGACCTTGTCATAAACACTCCTTTATGTCATCCTAAGGATGATTCTAGAAAAGGCATGTCAGCCTAGACAACAGTTCAAGATGGCTTATTCTTGATGGACAAACCATTATAAATTGGTAGCTCAACCTCCATTCTAAAAACATAATTTTGGTCAAGGGAAAAAGGCATAAAAGAAGTTCGAAGTCTATGAATAAAGAAGCCTAGAGCCAAGCGAAAGAAGAAGGTATCTTATCAAAGCATTTTAGCATTGTTTTTGGGCTAGTATCTTCTCACGTGTGGCAGAAAACTAGGGTTTTTGCAGCAGTGACAAAACAGTCCAAGAGGAAGTCACCAAAAGGGTCTCCAAAGTAGCACCATTACTAGTCGATGTCATCTAGAGAAGTCTCCAAGTATAGAGAAGAAGGGAAGTACCTCCAAGATCATTCCAATTCCTCCCACGTACAAAATTGCAAAGGTGCGGATTGTAGGTATGTGGAAAGAAGCCGAAAATTTAGGGTAGTTGAGAAGTACAGTGCAAGAAGGCAGGTTGATTTGTGTTGACTTAGGTAAGAAGGAGAAGAGGCCTTGTTGGTCTTGGAGAGGCAAATACATCAAGGATATTGGTCTTGGCATTCGTTAATTGAAGTCTCTATAAGAAGAAGAATTCGTTTGGGGTTTCCTCTCAAGTTGGAGAGGTTTTGGCCCTGATTGATTGCCTACATTCTGTGTCTCTTATCTCTTTATTTTTCATGTTTTAGTAACTGTTTGATGAAGAATAATGCTATAATAATATAAATAAAGAGAAGATCTTAATCTATAGAAATAAACAACATTCACAAGCAGCTATCTTTTGTTTTTTGCTGAAGCAAGAGTCGTACCTTCTATTTCATTAAATCAAAAATAGTTTACAATATATACACGTTTCCTTCCCACAGAGTGGTGTAAGCCACCAAAGAAAAAGTCCTATAGAATCTAGGCCCTTTGACCTCAAAACGTGCTTGCCACTCATGTTTGAGTACTGTTAAAACCAAGTGATGGGAGTTGCAGGGCCCAAGATCTCTCCCCACCGAAACCAGCACCAGTAAACCTTTATCCTGCCTCAAAAACACTACCATCCATGATCCAACTTAAATCCGATGGTGGAAATGCTTATCGCTCCAAAAAGTAGCCAGATGTTTAATCCCCCGGTTCCACCAAACCGCACACACCCTCCTGATCATTTATCGGGCTTGCAATGATCGGACGGCAGTGTTGATGATCGCTCGCCTGAAATGACTAATGTTTAATGTGCGATGAGGGTGGTTTTCATACCCCGCCCTCATCTACGTGTCAGTCGTTGAATGGTATCGCTGCTCTGAAATCGAAACCGCCTTGCGCTTGAACGCGGTGAAATCGCACCAAAACCACCCTAGAAGCGGTTTTAACTCCCAATGCTGGAAAACATGAGAAATGATGTCGCCCGTACAGGGCCATCGAATATTATTCTCATCCTTTCCCCTAACTATGAGAACCAAACTCCCACCTCCAGGTATTTTCACTGTTGTGGTACTCATATTTGTTGAGGCCGTCCCTGGTAAGTTAACTACTGTTGACCTGTCTGACCAAAAATGTGAGTCCTGCATCAATCTGCTCATTGCGTATTGTTTTCCTTAGTTTTGCTTTGATACACTCTCTTATCCTCTTCCGCCTGGTTATGGCAAAGTTCTTCTAGGCTGCTCTGTGGCATTGCAATCCAACCCAACGAAATTTTGCTATCCTTGCAGGTGACACCTTGGTTGGCTAGAATGTCTGCCAATTTTTTGGCCTTTATACGGACGTGGATGAATCTAAGTATGTGTAGTCCCTGAAGATGATTCTATATTTTATGGAGCACCCTTGTTAACCTCTAGTGTTTTGTAACTTTTCTGGCCCTGTTCCATGGCTGATTTTCTTGGCTGCATTGATGACTAACTCTGAGTCAGCTTCTATTATCACATTTCGGTAGTTTTCTTGTTTCAGAAGTTCTAAGCATTGCTCCAATGCCATAAGTTCCGCCATGTTGTTGGTGGCTTTTCCTAAATGACAATGGAAAAGGGAGATGATGTTTCCATTTTCATCTCGAAGAACTCCTCCAAATCCCACTATTCCCAAGTTACCTTTTGATGCCCCATCGATGTTATATTTCAAAAAGCCTTCCGACGGGGGGGGGTTCCAGAATTATTTAACCTTTTCCTTCATGCTTATTTTCCTATCCATACCTTGCGGAATGAGCCCTTGCATATCTAACTGCTTGAGTATTTCCAACTTTGTTTTTGAGGGAGGATTTTTGGGGAGATCCCTAACTATTGTGCTTATTGTCTCTTTTAACTGTTTCAAGATCTGCTCCAGCAGGCGAAGAGAGGAATTCTTTTCTTCTTTGAAAATTCTTTTGTTTCTTTCTTTCCACATGTTCCATATTATGAAACTTGGCAAGAGAGCCCAGGCCAAGTTAAGAACTTCATTATCCGAAACATTATTCCTCCAATTTTTTAGGGTGTTGGTTATACTATCTTTGTCTCTATTAGACTGCTTGAAGAGGGTGGCAAAAAAATCCCATAACCTTGAGGTGACAATGCAACTATTGAGAAGATGTTCCATTGCAGAGCTGGCATCTGGAGGGTCCCAGCATGCCCTTCTTTCTAATATTGTCCTAGGTTAGGATTTTCCTGTGGTGAACCAGCCACATAAAGAGTTTTATCTTCATCCAACTTTTGCTCCTCCATAGCTTCTGCCAAATTCTGACTGGAGCTTGGGATTCCAGCCCCAGGAGAATACCTTTTGCTTCCTTAATATTGAAGTTGCCCTCTTTGTTGTTACCCCATCTGATTTGATCCTATCCTTCAATGACAAGAATCATCCTCATATCCAACATCCACTTTAGGTTCTCTGCTTTCCTGTTGAGGGTACTGTCCTCTCTGCCATCTATTTTCTTCCATGTTCTCCATTTTCCTGTGTTGCAAGCATGATCCCAAAAGTCCTTAAATTTTACTAAATCTTGGTTGTCTGCTTGAGGCCCATAAATTCCTCTTTCAAGAGTGCTGGTTCTTGTTGCCTTTTATCCTCCCAGAATAGTGCAAGATCTCCATATCTAATTTCCCAGAAACTATTTTTTTGAACCACCCCTATGTTCTCCCAGGCCTTGTTCCATATGGGAGAGCCCTTTATATTTCCAGTCATTCTTATTAGCTCAGAAAAATGCCAACAGCTAGCATATTTTTCCTTCCAGGTGCTTACCCATTGAGCCTTAAGATCCCTAACCCACCGCCACCAAAGCTTGGCCCCAAGAACCTTATTGAGAATCTCTGGATCATCCAATCCTAGGCCTCCTTGGTTCTTAGGTTTGCATATCTTTTCCATGACATTAAAGCCCATTTTTTCCTGGTTTCCTCCTTGCCCCAAAGAAAATCTCTTTTTATATTTCTAAATTGCTGTAAGACTCCTTTTGGAACTGGGAGAGCTGATAGCATAAAGATTGGGATAGCTTGGAGCACGGCCTTTGTTAGGACCAGTCTACTAGCCAGATTTAAAGAACTAAATGTCCATTTTCTGACCTTATCTTGCATCTTGATGATTAATGGTTCCCAAATGATCTTATGCAGAGGTTCGGCTATTAGAGGAACTCCCAAATGCTTAGAGGGGAGGGATACTCTTTCAAAGCCAAGGATTTTAGAGATATTCCTCTGAATGGCAATGTGGGTGTTAAAGAAAAAAAATTTTGATTTGGAAAGATTGACCTCCATACCTATTGCCATTGCAAAGTCATTCACTATTTGTTTGTAAGAAAGTGCTTCCTTGACTGTGGGGATTCCCTGTAAGATGGTATCATATACATATTGTTGATGGGTCAGAACTTGACCATTCTTCGATAGTTGGAGTCCTTGAATTTTTCCCATTACCTTGGCCTGCTTAATGGACTGCCCCAACCCTTCCATCATGAGGATGAAAAGAAAAGGAGAGAGTGGATCACCCTGTCTGAGTCCTCTAGAAGGAAGCAAAAATTCAGAGGGAGAGCCATTAACTAAAATTGAGAAGATGGAGGAAGTCACCAGGGCCATGACCCATCTGATCCAATTATGATCAAAACCAAATGCGCTGAGCACCTTCTTGATATATTTCCAGTTTACTTTATCATAAGCTTTGGCTATGTCCAATTGCATTATCATTCCCGCTTTCCTTTTGCTAGTTAGCGAGTGCACCACTTCGTGAGGTTGAATGATGTTATCTAGGATTTGTCTGCCTTCCATGTACCTAGATTGTTCCCCCCGAGACCAGCGTAGGCAGCAAAGGTTTGAGTCTGTTGGCTACCACTTTGGAAATTATCTTGTAGAATTCATTGCATAAGGCTATGGGTCTGTACCTCTCTGGCGTTTGTGGATTATCTTGTTTTGGAATTAGGGCGATGAAGGAGGTGTTGAGAGCTTTCAAAATAGTTCTACTTAGCTTGGAATCTTTCACAACCCTTACGATATCCTCTTTGACAATATTCCAGCAAACTTTGAGGAAATCCACATTGAATCCATCCAGACCTGGAGCTTTGCCATTTTGAATTTCCTTGAGTACCTCACTGACCTCCATTTCAGATACTGGTCTGTTTAAATTACACTTGTCCTCTCTGGGTACCAACTTAGGGATGTGTTTAGTAAATTCCTTGATGAAAGGTTCCCTTACTAAGACATTTTCCTGAGCAATACCTCTGAAGTGTCTAACCGAAATAGCTTCTATTTCCTCATGGGATTGGTGAATCTGCCCGTCCTCGTCCTTGATTGAAGATATTCTGTTGTGATTCCTGTTAGCAATGGTGGAACATTGGAAAAATTTAGTGTTGTGCTCTCCTTCCTTTAGCCATTGAACTCTTGATTAAAAAATTTCTTCTTGTTTGCACAACTTTTCCCATTCTAGATGATGTTTCTCTACCTGTTCATTTTTTATTTTATCAAATCCATCCTTGATCAAAGCTTGGTTGAGCTCCAGAATTTTGTTTTCAACCGATTTCTTACCTGCAAAAATATTTCCAAATTCATTCTTGTTCCAGTATTTTAGTTTCATTTTAGTGTGCTTTAATCTTTTGTGAAGCAGGAACATTGTTGATCCCTGAATCTGCAAATCTTCCGCCCACCATTTTTCTATGTTGCTATTAAAATCTGGGTGTGAAAGCTAGATATTTTCAAATCTAAAAGGTCGGTTTCTTGGGGTGCCTATGCCTTTGATCTCCATTTGAACCGGCCAGTGATCTGAGCTTCCATAAGGTAGAATTTCTGCCATTATTTCCTTGTCTAAAAGCATGAGATCTTCAGAGATCATGAATCTATCTAACTTGGATGCTACTTGGGAGTCCCCTCCTCTTTTGTTATTGCATGTGCAGAAGCCATTATTTGTCTCAATGTCAACAAGCTTCATGCTTTTTGAAAAGATTTGGAAGGTTGAGGAATCTTTATTTAAAGCTCTTGTACCTCCTTTTTTCTCCAAGAGCGATCTAATCATATTGAAGTCTCCTCCTATGACCTAAGGTAACCCTACATGCCTGGCCTAGAGATCCACCAAGGAGTCTATAAACTAGATTTTGTCATCTAGCCTTTGGGGGCCATAAACATTCGTGACTAGATAAGTATCCCTGTGTTATGCTCTTAACCTGCAAAATGATACCCCAAATACAGAATATGCGAAGAAAAGATACCCAGAACACAAAATAGCAATGATTTTATTATTCAGAGAGTAATGTTCACTTGTCTCTTTGAGGGGGC
>APFE031076833.1:4722-17927 GCA_000404065.3 Pinus taeda | reverse complement strand
GTTGGGCCCCTAGAACCAAGGTGATGCTATGATCATGTTCCCCTCGCGAGGGTGGAAGCTCATGAGGCTTGTCAAAGATCGGCAGATGGTTATTTAAAATTTGTTGCATCTCAGTATGAATTGGCAGAGGCTTGGTTTCGATTGCCTGGATGGCATTAAATTGAGCTACAACTCCATGATTGCCCTTTTTTAACAATTTTTCCATCCTATGCGAGCTGATGATAGAGGGGGATCCCGCCTAGAGTCCACAGAGGGTATGTGTGTAGTTGTTCTGCTTAAAACTCATATATAACTCCTGGAAATCCATTGTGATTGGCCCAAGAGTGCGGAGCCATTCAGCGCCGAGGAAAATGTCGCAACCCCCCATGTGTATGGCAAACATGTGGGTTTTCAAATGATAATCCCCCATTTGAAGTTTGAAATTTTCACAGCGGCCTTCACATTTCATTGTGCTTCCATCCGCAATTTGAACTTGGAAGTTAGAAACTGCTCGTACAAAGAAATGCACTGCTTCTGCGACTTTTTGATGGATGAAATTATGTGTACTTCCACTATCAATCAAGACTACTACTGGGCGATGTTTAATAAAACCTATGATTTTGAGAGTTTGAGGGGAAGAAATCCCTGCCAAAGCATGCAACGAAATAACTGATTCATCAGAGACATTGTCCTTTTGGTTGTCTTCTTCTAGCGGCTCATGTTCCTCCAGTGGTGGATCTTCTTCTGTCGAGTTGTAGTCAGTGGCATCAATTTGAAAAAATTTGGGCTCCTTGCATTTATGACCTTGGGAGTATTTTTCATCACAGTAGTAACATAGGCTTTTCTTTCTTCTTTCGGCCATTTCTGCAGGTGACACCTTTTGGACCTTAAGTGTTTGAGTCGTGTTGTGATCCTGTGGGGGGCGACCTTTAGCGGAGAAATTTGAGCAACTATATTGGGCTGCTAATGCACGTTCCACGTTATGAGCTACCTTGCAAGCCTCCGTCCATGTGGGAGGGTGGTGCAGTAGGACTTGGGCTTTGATAGCTTCTTTAAGACCGCTGATAAAACATTCCATGTAGAACACATCTGAGAGACCCTAAGTACGGAAGGCTAAGGCTTCAAAAGCTGTAATATATTCATCCACTGTACCAGTCTGTCGGAGCTTAGTAAGACGACCCAAAAAAGAGGATTCCTGGTCAAAGTGGTCTTGAAGAGCTTTTTTAAATTGGGTCCAAGTCCTAAAAGGTCCATTGCAACGTTGATGCCATTCCCACCATTGCCACCTTTCATTGTCCAAGTACATGCTCCCCAACATAAGCTGAGTCGCATCATCTAAGATGCGATTCAGTTTGAAATACTGCTCCATTTGTGCTATCCATGCCGATGGGTGAGAACCATCAAATTTATGCATATCCAACTTGGGAGGTCACTGACTGGGTTGTTGGTGGGTGTGCCAGACGTGAGGAGAGTGGCTAGACTCACCCTCATGGTATCCATTGCCATTATACGCCTCCTCGTGGGCTTGCTCCTTGTCCTTCGAGATTATTTTCTCGATCTGGCTACATAGTCCGTTAAGCTGATTGCGGAGGGATTGCATGGATTCTTCAAGTTTGTCCATCCTTTCATTGGCCATCGCTTGAGCTCTAGTTTCTACCATACACCAACCTGATGAAAAATTGGGACTGCCAAATTTTTTTTTCACTAATAATTGAATGGTACCACCATGATCAGCTCGTCGTCCTGATTCTGATGGGCTAGATCACCAATAAGCGCCCTGGAAGATCTCAGACTTACTCCGATCTGGTGGATATGAGAGATCTAAATGGCGGATCGGATAGCTTTGGTGGCGGAACAGACTGCTGCTGCGGATCTGCTGGATCTAGTAGATCGGAATGACTGGTCTACGAACTAGAGACTGCGGGACTGATGTCTGCTGCTGCTGCACCCCTTTGCACAAGCGGATCTGGAATAGATGATGTGTGATCCCCCGATAGAAAAGGGAACTATGGTCTTGAGGAGTGTCAGGGGCTACAGATTGCAATATACATAAGGGTCTGGTAGTAGTACTCGGCCCAATGTTTCAGGGCTCTAACTAAGGAGGATCGACCGTACCCTTAGCCGTACAACCCGACTACTCTATCGTACGGGCGAGTAATCTCTCCAAGTGCTATTCTTGGTGTACTGTAGCAAAAATACGGCCGACGGTTTATCTATGGCGAGGTGTCTAGGGAGCCTAGGGGGCTTCCGATATACCCAGAGGGTACGTGGAAGACAGTCCGTGCGCGGTTCTGTCTAATGCGCTACTACTCGAAGGTACCCACAGGGTTACAAGGGAGTCCACGAGTGACCATCTTGTTTTCCTGTGTGATTGCCTCCCAAATCGTAGGTTTTATGCGCTCAATGACAGATCCTGTGGTTTAAGAGCCGACACGTCTCTAGCCAAAAAAAAAAAAAAAAATTTAAGATTGGAGATTCCCACCGGCCCTGGAAAGTGCTTGATACCACTTTTGTTCTTAAACCTTGCAAATTGATACCCAAATACAGATATGTGAGAAAGTACAACACAGAATAGCAATGATTTTGTTATTCAGAGAGTAATGTTCACTTGCCTCTTCGAGGGGGCAACCTCCAATAGAGCAGAGCTCGATTACAAAATAAGACATGATGCTCCTCGCAGGGAGTCTCTATCCCTTATATATGACTCATACATGCAATACCACGGGCCAATACCGTGGCTTTTATTAATACCATCTATCTAATACTACGGCCCATTTGCAACTAACTGTGGTTCCGTTATTAATTGTGGATTAACCACTTACAATTATTCATATGGGCTTTATTGACTCTTGACCATGACGTGATCCCATTACATAAATAAGGGGGTTAGGGTGGGACCCTAACATCTGTGCAGGGTCCTTATGTGCCCTGATTGAGATCTGATGGAAATCATCTTTGAATTTGGCATAGCTCTATAGGTTAGCATATACCATGGGTGACAATCATGGCTTGCAATTAATAGGCATCCTGATGTCCATTTCCATCAAGATCCAGAAGATCTTGCTGTCCCGCACGCACTCTGCGTCCTTGGTCGCCCACAACAAAGCACACTTCGATGCTTCAGGAAGGTCCGACGCGACTGAGGGGAATTGGCTCTCTGCTGGTAGCTCACATGCTATGAGCACAATCAATACCAAGATCCACGCATAGTGGAACATCTTGCTTTTCTCTTGCACTTTGTGGAAATTTTCCAGGAACTCATTGCGAAGGTAGTCTGACCAGTTAAATTGGACTCCTTCCGTGCACTGCTGTGCGAACGTGACGACAGGCACCAACACCTCATCGGCACGACACTTCTACATCACCTTCCCTGCAAGGATCTGCGTTGCCACCTTCACAGCGGGGTCACAGATGCTGGAGATTGCGTACCTATGTGACTTCTTCACCAATTTGAGCTTTTCTTTCATTGATTCTGTGAGTGCCAACTCACCACCCTTACCATCAAAGATCATAGCTGGATTTTCGCCTATACATGGTATGCGTGTGATGTGGTGAATCAACATCTCGGTGATGGGTATCTTCTCCTACAACCATAGACACCCATCATTCGCCAAGCACAACAGTTGCTTGATGAATAAAACCATCACGGCAGTGCGGTTATAGTGTGGCACCCAGAGCAAGTTGAGTAATCCTACCTTCTCTACTCCTCTGAGCCACTTCTACGACTCTAGTGCATTCATCCCTGTAGTTGTGTCTATGATGTGACACATCAACTATTCGGTCACCAGGTGTGGGAACTTCTCATGGTCCTCCAAGTCCCAATCTTCGAGCTTCAAAATCGGCACCCGTGCCAAACACGGACCGTCAAAAGTGATCTTGTCTGGTAGCAATGGGGTTTGCAGGGGAGTCTTACTTTCATCGATGTCCTTTGGGACCTTGGACATAGGCTTGAGTAGAGGAACATAATCTGGCAATCGTGTAATAGGGTTCGCACCCTGGGCTTCAACCTCCTCTATTTCCACTCCCACATCCTCATCGTCCATGGGGATGTCTTCGATATCCTCCTATTCTGCCTCTAGGTTTATAGCCTTGCCTTTCTCCTAGGCAGTGGGCTTTGTTGGGTTTCGTCTCGACGATGCATGCACCGGGATGGCAAGCTTCTCGCCCTTCTTATCTTTCATGGTCTCCTTGGTTGGGGTTGGCTTTGGTATGAGCGTTCTCGGGGATTTAGGGACCTCTGCCAGTACTTCGGCTACTTCTACAGTAACTTCTTCTACCTGTTTCTCCATCTCTTGTACTAAATCTTCTACCACTTGCTGTGTATTGATAATTTCTATGGGTAATGACATAACACTCACTATCAGCACTCGCAACGTCTCAAGCAAGTTCACAAATGTAGGAGTCTGTTTGAGAGCTTCGAAAAACTTTGGGTCCATAGGCGTCTGAGAGCTCAACAACTAAATACTTAAAATGCCAAGTGTTTCTTGCTGGACAGTCACTTGTAATTTATAGGGCAATTTGAATTCAAATCGGACCGTTCCCCTCGAAATCGGTTCATTAATGCCAGATTGGCGACAGATTTTCAAGGATCTAAGCCATAAATTTTGTCTTAAATGTTGATCGCCCGCTCCATTTGGCCTCACTTTTGTTGTATTTTCAGGAACAATGACTTTAACGGTCACTTTCAAGCTGACCTATGTGATTTATCCCTGGGTAGCGCAGCTTCCTCTGTGTTATCACGGACCCAGTGACACATCCTTGCTTCGCACCATCTTCCAATCGTGCAGCTCCCTAACTTGGGAAGTGTAGTTTATAGTCCCGTGCCTCCTTTCAGCTACCTATAGTGCTTATACTGTGCTACTTTCATTTAGTCACATGGTCGGACCGCCGATGTATGGCTTCAAGTGACTGCCATTCACCTTTCCTGGGAAGGGTTCTCCATTTAACTTGACCAACTGTAGCGCTCCTCCATCAGTAATCTCCTTAATAACATAAGGCCCTAACCGGTGCATCCTTAATTTTCTAGGGTATTTACCAAACTTACTATCATACAACAAAACCAGATCATTTACCTTAAATGTGTGCAACTTTATGTGTCGATCATGCCATGCCTTTTCACACTGCTTTTGGACCTACTAGTGAAATCCAACCAAAGATATTTCTTCTTTGAGCTCATCCAGCTACGTGAGCCTCTCTTCTAGGGCTCTGTGATCCATCATACCTGTGAGTGTGTCTATGCACAGGCTAGGCATGATGTATTCCATAGGCATTAGAGCTTCCACACCATAGACAAGCCTAAAAGGGGTTTGTCCTGTCAACTTCTTGAATGTCGTTCGATAAGCCCACAATACTGCAGGTATGCGTAGGTCCCAATCATTTCATTGAGCATTGCAAACCTTGGTCAGTGTGTTTTCAAGCACTTTTTTGAACGGCTCCACTATCCCGTTAGCCTGTGGGTGATAAGGTGTGCTATTCTGGTGATATACCTGAAATTCCTCTCTTAGTGTGTTGATCATCTCATTTAGGAAGTGCGTACCGTGATCACTCATCAAGATCCTTGGACATCCAAATCGTATCAGTACATGCTCAAATAGGAACTTCGCGGACGTCGCGCTTCTACCCAACAAGTCAAATACTCCATCGTAGTGATAATGTACCTTGATCCTGTCTACCCTTGTGGCTGGATGGGTCCTACAAAATCTATTGACCATTGTTTGAAGGGTTGCAACGTCATTTGTGGATTCAAAGCCATTTGATCCCTCTACGATGGCCTGCTTGTTCTTTGACATACATGACACGCCTTGCAATATGCTTTTGAATCCTGATGAAGGGTTGGCCACCACAACCCTGCGCGTAGAATCTTCTACGTAGTTTCTCTCCCAACATAATGTCCTCCCACGGCGCCCCCATGAGCGTCCATGAGGATGCTTCTTCGTTCAAACTCAGGTACATACCATCACAATATCTCATCAGTCCCTGTCTTGTATAGATGCCTAGCAATGACAGAGAAATATGTCGCACGCACCAATAATTCCTTTTGTTGGACAGAGGGTCCTTCTGGTGCAGTTCCTATTATTAGGAAGTATATTATATCCTCAAAATAACCATCCGCGACATGCACTACAAATAGTACGCGTTAGGCAATCCTTCTTCCAAGTTAGTAGGTTCCTCCTCTGTTTTGATGCGCGACAAATGGTCTGGTCTCGTGTTCAATCATCTAGGCTTCACAAAAACTTCAAAATCATACTCTTGGAACAATAAGAGCCATCTGTAGATTCGCCCCCCCAACACATGCTTATTGACCAAGTATTTCAGCGCGGAGTGATCTGCATACATCTTAAAATGGCCTCCTAGCAAGTAGTGTCGGTACTTCTGGAGCGCATACACCATAGATAGCCCCTCGTGTTCGGTGGTAGAATAGTTCTTCTCTGCTTTGGATAATCTGTGGCTTGCGAATGCGATAGGATGGTCCAAGCCTTCTCTGCCATCCTATGTTAGTACAGCCCCCAGCGCTATACATGACACGTCAACATGCACATGAAACTCTTTCTTCCAGTCCGAGAAGACTAGAATCATTGCGGTAACCATATTTTCTTTCAATATATCCAAGCTTTTCCTATAGTCATCTTTCCAGCAGAACGTGACATCCTTCTTTAACAATTTTTCCATCAGCGTGGTGATCTGGGCATAACTTTTGATCAACTTTCTGTAATATCCCTTATGTCCCAGAGTAGTGTGTAGCTATTTCACACTCATTAGCACTTCCAAGTTCAGTATCACCACAATATTCACGGGGCCTACCATCAGTCCTTGTCTGCAAACCACATGCCCCAATAGGTTCCCAAAAGGAATGCAAAACAGATGCTTCCTGAGATTGAGTGTGATCTGGTATCTTCGACAGGTATCCAACATCAGGCGTAAGCTTGCTGCGTGGTGCTTAACCAAGCCAAATACAGTCCAGTCATCAAAATATACGTCTAGGAACTTATGAATAAATTCCTTGAATGCCACAACAACCACGTGCAAAAATATTGCAGGCACATTCTTTAATCCAAATGGCATTACAGTGTATTGAAAACAACCCCTCAGTCGCGAAGGTTGTCTTGCTCCTATCCTCCGGTGCGATTTTGATTTGGTGGTACCTAGAGAACCCACCAGTGAAGGAATATTCTTTTTGGCCACCTACATTGTGCAACACTTCATCCGTGAACAAAGTCGGGAAAGGATCATGCACACAAGTGTCATTCAGTTTTATGAGATCCACGCATATCCTTATCTCATCCTTCTTCTTCTTCTCTTGCACTACCATTGGGATTACCCAATCGGATTCTTCCATAGGCTCAATGATGCCTGCCACTAGCATCTTGTCTAGTTATAAGCGTACCTTCTCCTTTTATTTCGGATTGAGGCAGTAAGGCCTCTACTTAATTGGCTTCGCGTCGGGATTTAATGTGATCTTCATCACTCCTAGGTCTTTGATTATTCCTTTCAAATCCGTAAAATTGGTAGGGAATAAGTCTTGGTATTCGCGGAGCAATTCAGCAACCTTATCCACCGTCACGTCATCCCAGTAGTCTCCAATCTTCACGAATTTGGGTTTGGCCTCCGTACCAATGTTCACTTGTTTTGTTTTCACTAGCGTGGTTATGTCAGGGTTCTCAATCTGTGGTCCCTGAACCTCGCGGTGGCCTTCTGATTTTGGAATGTTAATCTTTTGTGGATCCTCGTCCTTTGCTTTAGTATTTATATTATAACATTCAATCGTGTGACTAAGCTGAGTAGCCCATTCAGGTTGAATCAGGTCTAAGGGATCCTGCAGTTCCTAAACATGGCTGCTTTCACCTCTTGTAGCACTTCATCAATACTCTCAAACCCGTCCTCAAAAATGAATGTCATCATGAATCCTTCGCGCAGGATATACCATTCTCCTATCCCATGGTGGAGGTCTATTTCTATATACCAATTCATTGGGATAACATCCAAGGTATGACAGATCAGGTGCACCCACTCAGGTTGGGGCTTTTCTCCATAAGCGTACATCCATTTGGCTAGATGCAAGCACAGATCATTCTACCCATCGTACTTGTCTGTCAATCGCATCTCAGGCTTCCCAAATCATGTCCTCATAATCCTCCTACATTCACACCAATCATCAAAGCTTCCCTTGTGCATACCCCACTATCTTGCGGGCATAGCATGCAGTGCCCAGTCCAAGGCCTGGAAGCGCTGTTTTTCTGGTACCTATCTTTCAAATGCATCTAAAAAGGTATATACCTCATTTAGACCATCATAAATAGGAAAATTTCTTACCTCTTATGACACACAGTGCAACAAATAGGTCATCATGTTGCAATTCAGCGTAGTTACTTCATGTAACTAATCCTGCCAGCGTTCTATTTCTTCATCAGAGTTTGAAGTGCAGGAACTCTCGCGATCTGCGTAATTCGTCCATCCATGGTGGGATTCACCCAATCTTGGTCGCGTGCTGTTATCTTATAGATACAGTCAAATTCATCATCACTCTCATAATCACGGACAGGTTTAGTATAGCACAATCCTTCAGCAGAATCGAGGGGTATTACTACGTGCAACAATTTCTTCTTGAAGATCATCTTTCACTTCTTCAGATTGATTACCCCATTCATATCAATAGCCCAGTCAATTCCCAGGAGTGCAAGGTAGGGATTGTTGTCATCCACTATCTCTATTACTTCAAAATCTGCCAGCGCACTCACTCCCTCAATATCCACAGTCACCCCCTGCAGCCCCCCCATGGGGATGATTTTCTAGTGATTCACCATCCTTAGCTGAATCGGAGACCATTGCAGCATAGGTCTCCCCATTCTCTCCCAAGTCTGCTTTAGTAGGACATTCGCATTAGAACCCAGGTCTAAAATGACCTGATCCATTTCATACTCTCCTATTTGTGTGGTTAGTCTCATCTCCCGTCCCATATTTGTTTTATGCTTGCAAATCTTTCATACTATGCGCGGCTCACTTGGTGTGGTTCCAGTGCATCTATTGATGAGTTTTTGTAACCATTTCATAGCCTTATTATTGGGTATGGAATCGCCCCCAAGGCATGTTTTGGGCCTTAAAGCCCAAGTTTTGACCAAGTCCATTGTAAAGGCTCCGCAATTATGGGCGTGGAGTGCGAAGTCATAATAGAGTCACAGGGTTGTCCGCCCTTGTTTTTGTAATGTAATGTGAGCTTGAAAGATCCACCCATGTTCTGCGGACCATGGGATTGTATAAATAGAGTGAGGCTCTAAGTGTAGAAAATAGTCAAGAAGAGTAAGATAATATAATGGAAGCATGACGAGTATAAGAGCTTGAGTCGAAGTGTAAAGTGTGTTTTGGGTCATAGAGTAGGATAAGACTCTACAACTAAGTGTGCAGAGGCCTCGTAGTATGCAGCTGAGTGCACAGGGCAGGTCAGGTCTGTAACTGTGGGAAGAATTAATAAAGAGAAGTTTACCATATTTCTGTGTATCTTTTCTTGCTTTATGTATTATTGGGTATAATTTGCAATTTTACTGCTTATTTGCTGCACGAACTTATATGCAAGTATTGTATACCTAAATATAACACAAGGCTTCTACTTACATGAATATAACTAACCGGTGTAAGAAGACAAGTAAGATATAGTGTGTGATTTAGGGAAATAGTGCAGAGCGTTGCTCCAACAGCGCGAGAGCCCCACAACCCCTGGTTAGGGTTGCAAGAAGGTGAATCTATCAGGGTGTGAAGGTCAGGGAACTGTGCGAAGCAACCTACGTGCAGGGACTAGCAGTTGGACCAAATCAGCCCCTCAGACATCTCAAGGGTGCAGCAACCTGGTTCCAACACCCCCCCCATACTACTTCAGGTGAGACCTCAGTCTGCGCTCTGCAGACTATTGCCGAAAGGGCCAGTAGTATAGGGATTTGCTTGGGTAATTAACTTTGAACCTGGGTTGGGCCCCCAACAAGCCAACAAATGGTTTTGTTGCCGGGACTGGGATCTGCATGGAGATGTCTGATGTCGTATCACTAGAATCCAACAAAGATTCAAGGAATTGAAGATTGGTTGGATAGGAAAATTCATGAGTTCGCGGTGTAGGAGAACGGGAATCCGCGACTATCAAAAGAAGAGTGGTTAGATTGCTACTTATACACAAAGATCCACAAAATTTTCTTCGCATCTTTCCCTACTGAGCTATACAAGTGGATCGCGAAGCTAGTAGATAGCCAAGGAAGGTGCACGATTGACATACCTATTGTGTGGACTCCATAATTGGTGTGTAGATTGGAAGCATCGGGGGATAAGATCACATGCACTGTTGATCACTGGCTCAATCAAATTATAGGAGGATTCATCATAGAGTTCGTGGTAGATACTTAAGTCAACTATAGTGAAGCAGAGAGATGCTTCCTCAAGGGACCACGAGGTAAGTACGTTAAATCGTTGAACACTTGGATTAAAATGCTACTATGTGAAGAGTGAGTTATGTGAATAAATTGATGTTTGGGGCTACGCGAAGTGGGAGAATCTACATAAATGAAGGTAATGCAAAACTAGAAGCTAGCCCCTTGATTTCACCTCTGTGAGGGAACGGGGAAGAGCTCATGAAGGTTTCACCAAGAAATGTGACCAATTTAATAAGGCATAGGATTCCACGCATTCCACCCCCACCCACACCACCGCCAGTTTCACCATCTTCACCCCCATCTTTGCCCATACCACCTCCACCACCACCACAAGTCAGTATGGAAAGCACAATAAAGTGTCCAGTGTTCATGGGAGTAGGGAATGAAGATCCGGACTAGTTTTGGTTCGTGATAAAAGCTGTATGGGAAGCGCAGGGAGTTATAGATGACAATATAAAGAAAGCAACATTGGTCAGCGCTATGCAAGATCGTGCACTGACTTGGTACATTAAGCATTCCAATGAAAATCCGAATGTGGGTATCACGGATATCCAAGTTGTGCTAAATAAAGAATTTAGCAGGCCAAAGTCAGAGGAATAGTTGATCATTGGGTTTAAGGAAATCACAATGCTACCAGGCAAGACCCCTTGGGAGTTGGATTAGAGACTGAAGTGCACAATTCGTGAACCTAATATGACTTTGATGGATGGACAACGCCGTGAATGGTTTGTAGCATCGTTAACGCTGCATCTAAGGAATGCATTGTCACAATAGAGGCTAACAACTCAAGCCGAGGCCTTGGAGGTCACGATGAGACTGCACGAGAAATCGATATAGGATCACAACCTCGGGGTTTAGTAGATTCATGTGCAGTTGAAAAACTTGTTCCCTAAGATGCAGAGTCTGAAGCAAGATAGGATGGCTCACCCAAAAGTGCACGATGAGGTATGGTGCATAAAGTGCAAGGGTTAGGGACATGACAAGACAACTTCTCGGTGTTCGCGAACTACCTTGCGGGAGGAGGACCAATTCCATTGAGACCGAAGGCACAAGCAGCACCGAGCGAGGTGCCTGCATTATGGTGCGTGATTTGTCAGATAGGAGGAAAGCATGCTATAGATAACTACCATTTATTGCAGAAGTACACACAGAATTCATAACAGTTGTTCTGTAATTTTTGTAGATCATTGGGGCATGATGAGAGCACCTGTAGAAGTTATGAGCTGATGATGGATCAAACTCCTACCTACAGATTTTAGGCCAAAACACGGCCCCTTGACCAGAACGTAGGGATGGCATAAATGGTATTTCAGGGGCACGGATGAGGCCGAGGTGGAGGGCCTAAAAGAGGTCGCAGACAACTAATATGTTACAATTGCAGAGGGCCAAGAAATTATGCCTACGATTGTATGAATCCAACACGACCATCATCCCTGTATTGTACATTTTTTGATCATGAAACGGAGGGTTCTCCCACACTGATAGCGAGGTTGCGCGATAAAGGAGCACTCCAACCTCCCCCGACTCAAAACCTACAAATGATGAGGTCTGAGCTGTGTGAGGAAGACCTTAATGTGAATATTGTGCTCTGAAGTGGAATTATGACAGGGGATGACAAAGGCGCACAGAATAAAGAAATTACTTAGGTTCACAAGTCTCCAATGAAGGAACCCGAGTTTGATTTGGAGTGTGCTAAGGAAACCCTCATGGAAGCTAAGAAGAACTTCACTAATGCCTCCACTTCAAGAAGTAAAGACAGACCGGAGCCAGAAATGGACCCATCGATGCTCACAATGTTCCTGAAACATGCATAAAGCTATTGCACAATATCAAGGTTGTAAAGGGTTGTAGGAAATCATAAATAGATGTTTTGGGACTGCGCTAGGAGAACCACGCATAGTCCGAAAGCTCGTGTTACACAGTAATTTGTCACCGTCCCTCTTACCCCTTCTCCTGCACATTGGAGGACTTATTCTAGGACCTGTGAGAAGTGACATAACCTGAAAACACCTGCATTGTATCCCCTTGAGTATTGATCCGGATTTAAATAGGAACGCAATAGATTACAGAGATAACCATAAATACAGAGATGTGATAACCATAAATAAAGAGATGCAGCGGAAATAACACTTCATTTCATTAATGGAAAATACCGAAATATGCTTACAACCAGAATTGGAAATAAACCAGCTAGGACGATGGTAGCTTATCTCTGAGAAGAGATGTGCGGCTACATGTCTCTGAACTGTTCCGAACTTGTGTTACAATGAGGCTCGAAGGCCTATTTATTATTGAGAAACAATGGAAAACCCTTCACATTCCAAAAACCGACCCTTAGAAGATGAAACGCCAAATTGTGGGCCCCGTTTTGGGTAAATTGGTACATCAATTTCCCGGGGTCGTAACTTTGGCATACGATCTCCGTTTGACGCGTATGATAGCTCGTTAGAAAGATCTATCCGAGAACTACCACTTTGGGAAGGGCAACATCGGTCCAGGACCCATGTTGCCCAATTTCCCAAAAAACGTCGTTTAGGGCCAAAAAAGGCCCGGAAGTTCAGGACCCGAAAAAACTGCTAAAAATAGTAAGTTGTGCTACAATTAAGGAAACTGAAAATGCTGAAAGAGACAATTGTGGGGGTCCAAATGGGATAGGTGGTGGCCACCAACATCCACCTGGATCATTCCTCCCCCCTTAGGAAGCAATGGTCCCCATTGCGTTGAGTTCCTCCATCTGCTGAACTTGTCCTGCAATCTCTGATGTGTCCAGTAATGGTGGAAAGCATGGTCGACGACGGTCCGCATTGAACACTCGGT
>APFE031076807.1:0-84303 GCA_000404065.3 Pinus taeda | reverse complement strand
ATCGCTGATGCCATAGAGTGCTGATGGGAGAAGCACGAGCTGCTAGAGCCACTTCTGGAAAATCACCAGTGTCAAGAAACCTGTATAGACCATGATCTTCTAGGCCAACAACAACTGTAACACTAGTCTCCCTGTCGATAATAGAGCATTTGTGCACACTAAATACTACATCAAGCTGAGGAGAGTTCCTCATAATCTGACTGACGGACAACAGATTAATTTCCATCCCAGGAACATAGTATACATTCAGGAAGATAAGTGTGCGTCCACCAGACTGGATTTGAACTGTACCTCTGCCATCTATTGTGTATTTTTCACCCCCTCCAAATACCACGGAATCACTGAAAGGTGAGAAGTCAACAAACCAGTCATGCCTGTGAGAGAAATGGCGTGATGCACCAGATTCAATGTACCAGGCAGATGATGGAATATGATCGGAAGACCTTTTAGCCATAAAAGCGTAAAAGGCAGAATCTGTCTGCTCGGAATGTTCTGCAACATTTGCTGTCTGATGAAGCCCTCCCTGCTTCTTCTGTTCAGAAGCAATTCTCTGTCGGCAATCTTTCTTCATGTGGCCAACTTTGTGACAGTAGTTACACTGCACATTTTTCTTCCTAGCAGGATCAAAAGACTGAGAAGAACCTTTCTGCTGAAAGGACTGAGATGACTGATATTTGGCAGCAAAAGCATTTTCTGAAGAGGCTGATGCTGCACCACTACCAAACTGTTGTTTCCATCGATCCTGCTGCATAAGTTTGTTGCATAAGTTTGGGAATTTTAGATCAACATTAGTGGCAGTAATGTTTAGAGTTTCTATGAAGTGCTCATAAGATTGTGGTAGACTTTTGAGAGTGATGACTACCAGATCTTCTTCCTCCATGGTGCGACCAATGGCTTCGAGCTGATCTCGAATATCTTTAATCTTGTTGAGATGTTCCTGTAAAGACGTGTGTTCGTCCATCATGATGGAGAACAACTGATTTTTGAGAAAGAAGGCTCTGCTTTTGTTAGATGTCTCGTGAAGGTCTTTCAATTGTTGCCAGATCTCAGCAGCTGTCTTTCCAGAAGGAATCTGTGGTAACTGATCATCAGCGACAGAGAGCTTGAGAAGCATAACTGCCTCTCGATTTCGATCATCAAACTTGTCTTGATCGGTGCCAGCTGTACCAGGACGGAGCTCCTTTTTGAGAACGAGCTGGTCAAGATGTCTATATTCAAAAATGGTTAACATTCTTTGTTTCCAGATGTTGTAGTTTGTGCCATTGAAGCGTTGACTACCTTCCAGCATTAGATTGGTTAGTGAAGCCATCTGTTTGTTTCTCAAGATAGTGAGATCTGACTGATCTGAACAGAATCTGATAAATGCTGGTATATAAAATAACCCAAAATTGCTCTTTGAGGAAGAAATATCAATTGCTGTACGCCAAAAAAAATTCAGCAGTTTTGGACCATGTAAAACAGGATACGGATCACTGATATAGAGAATTGTTTGTCTGAGATAAAAAAAAATGTGCTGACTGTGGGAGCAAAAATATAACGTGACTGTGGCACGGATTGCGAAAAAAATGGAACAGTCGTGGCACAAAATATGAAAATTGAAACTCCTGTTTACTGAAAAAAATTGATGCCTCGCTGTCCGACAGCACCAATGACGGATCCACAAACTGATATGCGAGATTTAATTTAAAAAAAAAAAATCAAAATAAAAAACCTGCACACCAAAAACCCGCAGGTTGGCGTAGACGCTGCACGTGTTTTATACGCTGCACATATATCGATTTTTATACGCTGCACGTGTTTTATACGCTGCACATATATCGATTTTTATACGCTGCACGGGTTTTATATGTTGCACGGGTTTTATACGTGATAACACCGATCCCTTGACTGTAGGAATACGCTGCCGGATAATACAGATACTCGATTTTTTATATAAAATTTTGAATGGTCCACGAGCTTACTGCAAATACGTAAGCAATGTGACACCTGCAACTAGTGACAGCTCCAGTGACAGCCACGGATCCGTAAATTTGCTCTTTGAGAAACTTCGTCCTCAGTTGAGACAACGTCGCTTCGGTTCTCCTTCTTTTTGTTCTCGAGGCAAGGGGAAGAGTGAGTTTTCTGTAAATGTAAACTGGTGACTAATACGACACACGCACACACAGATATTAACCACGATAGTAATGCGACACACGCATATACTAGACGGTAGTCCAGCGGCAAACTTTGTCAAAAAAAAATTCTTTCACGCGCTGAGTGCAGTCGTTCGGAGATATAAGAATTGCGGCTACCTTGTGAAGACACGTGGATGATCTTCTTTCTTCCTTCGCTCACTGCTATTGCACTTTGAAACAATAACCGAAGCCACGGATCGAGCCTGTGTGCGTCTTCTTAATCTGGCTAGCGAATAATTCGAGTGGGATCTCAGTAAAATAGCGTAAAAAAATCACGCGATACTCCTTCCTTTCTTGCGATATTGAGAACAGAACTAAAGATGTAGGGTTTTGACTGTAACCTTCTGATATTGACGCCAACAGCAGACAGGGAAAACTGGAATTCGCATAAACAAAAGAACCCTTGGTTCTTGAAATTCCACAAAACCAAAAATCCACTTCTGTATCGAGATAGACGACTGTAAGCTGCCGAAGCTAAGACTCAGTGAAGGCTACCTGGCTTACAGAGGGCTCGACCTTAGAAGGGATTGACAGAAAAACTCACAAGATTAGGATGCAGAGAATAAGAAATCTTTTTGGGTCCTGGCTCTGATACCATAAAACAGTGCGAAACACGCATATGGATTTCCAAATGAATTAATTGAATTGATTGAGCTCAATACTCAATAATAATACAGAGATATTTTACAAAGATAGAAACATCAAGTTTCTATGTAAGATTCAGTTTCATCTAAGAAACTGCTAAAGAAAGGAAAATAGAAACAACTAGAAGAATGAGCATTAAACTAATATTAGAAATATTCTAATAAGAGTGGTGTTCTTTGAAATCCCTTTTGAAGTCCTTTGAGAATCATTGGTCTAAGTGGGACTAATGCTTCATAGGATGCTTGAAAGTGGATGGTTCAATCAAAAACTTCGCTAATTCCAAGCTTGAGGTATCTGTAAACAACACTTAATATCTTTCCCACAAGATTAGTAGCATAGGTGAAATTTGCACTATGATAAAAGTAAACTTGTTATTCAGCCTAGAAATACATGTATTAGTTAAATCTAGAATTCAAAATATCAAGAGAATAGCAGGCCCTTTCTATTTCTCACTTGGACAACAATGTCCTTATCAAGGCCTAGATTACCAACTTGAAACAGATAGGATGAAAACCAGCAAAGTTACCTCAAGTTGAGCACAATGCAAACCACACAAAATGATAGACCATTGACCTCCAAAGTCTTTTTGTATTACTAGCAATGTAGCAAAATTGGAATAGAGTTTACCCAAGCTCCCAAGCTTCAATTATGCTTGCAATGAGAGAGGGGGGTTACATTTATAAGAAAATGGGAGCAAATCCCATTGAAGAAGAGAAGCTACAAGTGTCCATGTGATGGCTGCTAGAAAATGTAACTATGTTCGGTCTTCAATAAGGTACTGATTCATTATGAAATGTATTTGTCAAAAGAATAAAGAAAATAATTTTATTATTGTAATAATGATTTATTAAAGCACGGGTTTCATGCTTGTGTTATCATTATATTAGTTAGAGTCCCCATTGTGGACTCCTAGGATTAATATTGAGTTTATAGAGTCATTGTACATTTGAAGAGACCCTTCTTGGGCTTTCAGATCATGTAAAAAGGTTTTGTATCAAGTCAAATATGATTTATGTACCCTCCACATCATGTCGGCATAAGAGAGATCAAGTCGGCCGAAGGACCCTCATTTGACCCATAAAAAGCCTATATATACAAGGAGGTCGAAGTCATTTCAAGCATTCACTCTCAAGCATGTTCGATATTTCAAGAAGCGCTAGAGAAGTGCGAAGTCTGTTGCCGGGAGGTGGAAAGAAGTGCAAATTTGGGGAAGTCTTTAGAGAAGAAGAAAATCGAACTTTTGGTGCCTATCTCTCTCTTTGTTTCGTGGTCTAGGTTAGGAGATCGAAGTCTCCTAAGATTTCGCTGTCGCTGGAAGTTGTTGCCTAGTTGAAGTTGTTGGAAGGGGTCGAAGATCTAGGAGGCTGACATGGTGTGCAGGGAAGTCTAGCCTTGGTCTAAGATAAAGAGTCTCAAAGAATACTATTGAAAGGAGGAAATCTTCATTGGTTTTCCCCTCGGGGGGGGTTGCCTTGACATGTGCCTATAGCTTGTGTCTCTTGTTTTGTGATTTTCATACACATAATATGGTAATTTCTTGATGAAAGATAAGATAATAAAGAAGTAAAAGAAGCCAATACACTCACGAGTAATTATCAAGAAAGGAGAATCAAACCTTAATAGAATATCTTTGACTTTCCAACAATGGCAATCCTAAGGCAAACCAATTCCTTTATGTGTGAGGTCGAATCGCCAAGTGGCATGAGATAACCCAAGGCAACTGTGCATGTGGCATCTAAGAGGGGTTAGCATAAATCCTCACTGCTGGTGCATATTGCTTCAAGGGAAAGGCATGGGACAAGTGTGCCAAAAAGGGGAAGCGAACTTGTGTTCTCTCCACTCAACTTGTCCTTCAATCAACTGTCAAACATGTGTAAAACAGGCTACCAAGCGTGCTTTAATGTGGCTGTGCATGGACTGCTAGTGGAGGCAGCGTAGGAAGGTAGCTGCCTGTTGAAATACGTAACTAGGTTCAGTCCTCATAATGACATATGTAATCATGATTTTATGTATTTGATGTAATGAGAAAAATAATTTTATTATTGTGATCTTAAGGCATGGGTTTCATGCTTGAGAGAATTTATTTTTAGGTTAATCTCCCACTGAGAGCTTCTAGGGCTTCTCATTGAGTCTACAAGTCTAGGGAGCAAGGTTGCATGAAATAGGGAAACGGGTACGAGTTTCCGAAACGGGCACAGGTACGAAACATGACCCCCCGAAATTTTGGAAACAGGGAAATGCGAATATATATATATATATATTATATATATATATATATATATTATATATATATATAATATATAAAGAACATTTAAGAAATATGTGCAATCATAAAGCATATATAATACATTCTAATTTATACATTATGATAAAATTGTCAATTGTCAATGCATAAACTATAAGTCTCTTAAATTTACATCAATTTACTCATGAATGATCACATAATGAAATAGAAATATCCAAAATCAGCCACAAGAAATTTCTAATTTCTTGTCTCGTGCTTGATTGGGAGTCTCCTCCTACATAGTCGAATGACCTTAGTGCTCTTGATTAAATACAAGTTTCATACCCTAATTACCCTACATGCCTTGATTATTGGGAGTCTCCCCTGCATAGAGGGCTTGGTTCTCTTGATTAAATACAAGTTCCATACCCTAGTACATGATAAAATCCAATGGAAACATTGCAATCCCCCCAATCTTGAAATCCTGAAAAACAGATAAGTCTGCTAGATTTTGAGTGAGATCTAAAATTCTACTTTCCCCATATGAAATCCAATGAGGGCGAAACCACTCTCAAACAACCTGAGTCATTTCATGGTAATGCTAAAAATTTAAGTAAAAGGATGAAAATGAAAAATAAAGGAGAATATCACTTTTACTTTAAGAATTTAACATTACCATGAATTGCATATGCCTCAAACTTCTTGATGAACTGCATATCAACACTAGGGCAAAAGTTCACTTTTATAACTTTAGACAGGCATCTAGAAGTAACTAGAAGGCATTAGAAAAACCTAATTAAAAATTAGAAGACAAATTAATTAAAACAAATTAAAAAAAAGTTAAGTTGCATGTGGAAACGACATTGTACGGCCCAGAAACGTGTTTCCAGCCGTATTGGCCACGTTTCCATCTTGAGAAATGTGCCAGTATGCCCAAAAACGCGTTTCTGGGCCGTATGTATGCGTTTCCGCGTTTCGTTTTCATTTCCGTACGGAAACTCCTCCCTTGCCAATGTTTCCTGCAACTTAGCTAGCGAGTTATTGTCATGTATGAAGGACCCTTCTTGGGCATGTAACATTTTGTAAGAAAATTATTTGAGTCAAAGAAAGAGTCAAATTAACCCTCCAAGATCAAGTCAAGGGCTATCAATCAAGTTGGTTAAGTTGGCTACACAAGCAATAAATTGACCTCATATCAGGTGACAAGGAGCCTATATAAGGAAGGTCTCGGCCTCATTCAAGGAGACACACTCACACATTTGACACTTGATCACAAGAAGGAGAAAAGGGGCGAAGAAAAGGACGAGGGAAGAGAAGAAAGGACAAATTTCTGAATTGTTTTTGGGTTATTTCCTCTCCACACGTGTGATGAAGCTAGGGCACATTCTGCTATTGCAAATAAAAAGGATAGTCACCTCAAGAAGACTGAATCAAGGCAAGGAAATGATCTATCTTGCTGGCTGAATTCACTAAGAAACTATCCCAAGTCTAGCGAAGGAGAAAGAGGGTTAAAAGAGCCCTAATCTTGTCACATGTGCGAAAAGAACAACCAATTTCGCACCGGGGGGGGGGGGGGGGGAATTGCATGGAGGAGGGCCAAAAGTTTCAAACCAACTTTATAGGGCTGAGGGTTAAGGGCGAAATAAAGATTGAAGCAATATCAATGAGGAAATTGATTTTGACTTGAAGCAAAGATTGACTTGATCTTGGAGGGGTCGTTGGAAAAGGGTTTAGGTATTGGAATTCATCAATTGAAGATTCTATAAGAAGAAGAATTTTGTGGGTTCTATCAAGATTGGAGAGGTATTGGCCCTAGCTGATCGCCTATATCTTGTGTCCTTTGTCTCATTGTTCTCTATGTTTTGGTAGCTGGTTGATGAAGAAAACATAATATTAATCAAGCTAAAGAAGAACCTAATCAAGAAAAGTAAAAAATCTTCACAAGCAATTATCATAATAAAATAAATCATCCTTATACTACTACCCTAGATTTCTCAACATGGTATTAGAGCTAAATTGACAAAGTCAAGGAAGGGTAGCTCAAAGAAGGACACTCAAGGACTGAAGCACTAGAAGTTCATCAAGAGCATCAAGTCGTCAAGAAGATCCTCTCATCTTCAAGGCATTTTTGAGGACAATGATCACATCATCATTTTGAAGGAAGTGAAAACCCTAGTTCGTTCAAAGAAGGCATCTACACTTGGAACATTCTTGGGATCCTCAATCATCACCTCAAAGAAGGAGACCTCAAAGACCCTATCTCTACTCAAGGAAAGGATACAAATCGAAGCATCTTGAAGGCCACTCATCCAACGAAAGCAAGGGCATTGGCATCATCATCAAGGATGCAAGGTGATCTCCCTTTCCTTGGGACAAGAGATCACTTTTGAAGGAAGACATCTTCATCAAGAAGAAGTCCTCTATTACCAATATCATCATCAAAAATCATGAAGGCAACAAGTTGAACAGGAGAATCTTCATAAGTAAGTACATTTATGTCTCCGAGGGACCTTGGAGACCTAACCACTAATGCTTGGGTGTATCGAGGAAACGATAGGGGGAGATCAGGAGGAGACTCCCTCTGACTTTCAAGATGTGGATTCTTCTTCTATAGTTGAGTCCTTGGACACCTCTGAGTTGCATGAGTAGTCAGGGGGAGTTGTTGACAGTAGCTCAGAGATGCAGTGATGTTTGGTAGAGGAGATTGATGAGCAACAACTTGTACTCATTCAGCATGAGCAACGCATAGTGGAGCACAATGCACATGATGGGCCATCTTTGGAGAGTCAGCTGATGGTTCGTGTTGAGTCATGATGGAGGAGGATGAGAAGATTTCCTTGGGGCCAAACATTGATGGGGAGCAAGTACATGTACAAGCAACCACCAGGGAGCTAGTATTTGTAGACATGGGTCATCAGGAGGCGTTGGGTCCTGACAGGGCAATTTTGCAGGTTACGAGTGGACCAGTAGAGCATGGAGTTTTTGGTCAGATGAGGGAGGCTCTTTTGGAGATAGTGGTGCATCCATCTTTGGGTCTACCCACTGACAAGGTGTTGGTAGATGCAGTGGCAACTAGTGAAGCTACAATATTTCTAGGCCGCAACCCTCTCCAAGAGTACATTAACAAGGCGTGTAGCATGGGTCGCCCACTTATGGGGAGAGAGGCAGGGATTCCTAGACATATCCGGTTGATTGGTTGGGCAGAGCTGCATGAGTTGAGCATGGTGTAGCTTAGTAGACTTGTACCATGTATAGGTGCATGTGCATCTGACCCTTCCCCCGGGATGGATTGGTGAGAGATCATCAGTTGGTATCCTTACCATGGGATGGATTGGTGAGAGATCATGAGTTGGTATCCTATTGGTAGCATGATATTTTCAGTCTGGAGCATAGTGCAACAAGAGCCATGGAGCATTGATGTCTGTTCTTGGCGGCATTGGGATTCAGGAGGGTTTGTTGATCACAATTAGAGATTAGTCTGGGATTTGAGCATTGAGGGGTCTATTCATGGTGGGTTGACACAAAAGCATAACATCACCCAATGGTTTGTATGGGAATAGGTGTCTCTAAAGGGGCCCAACCGACTCGAACATAAAAAGCTCGACTTGAGTAATTTTGGGAGGCATAAAACAAATTCAAGTTTTCCAATTTCTTCATGATGAAAATACCAATCATGGCCATTCAAATTCCAACATTTTGGTGGGTAACAGAGACCATAGTAAAAAATTACTTGCTTAGGTCAAGAAAACAAAGGATACATAGCAATATAATAAAATATTAGAACAAGGAAAGGAAGATATCGTGAAATAATTTAAAAAGAATGTATATGCTAAAGATAAAGAAAATTCTTGCTTGAAGAACCTTAATCAAAAGTTGCTTGAAGAAATTAGAACATTAAAAAATGAGAAACTTGAGTATCAAAACATTATAGATAAGATTGAGATGAGTTAGAAGTTGAAGAGCTTTCTCATCTTAGGAATCATAATCAAAATTTGTCTATGCAAATTAAGAAGCTTAAGAATATTAAGCAATCTCTAGAAAATATAATAGAACGACTTATCCAGAAGGAAGCATTGAAGCTTTTGGGTAAAAAATTCCAAGGTTATTAAAAGCAAACAAACACAAATCCAATTAATATTGTGACTTAGGAAGGTTGCAGTCCAGTTGAAAACAAAGCATACTTGAATGTTGTAGGTACAAAGGACATAAGTTTCAAATGAAGATCCATCGGTCAACTAGGTAACATTAGTATGTGATGAAGAAAACACTACAATCATGATAAGAAAAAAATGTTGAAGTATGTAACTAGGTTCGGTCTCCATAATGACATATGTAATCGTGATTTTATGTATTTAATGAAAAGAGAAAAATAAATTTATTGTTTGTGTTCTTAAGCCATGGGTTTCATGCTCAAGGGAAATTTATTTTTAGGTCAAGCACCCATTGAGTGCTGCTAGATTTGTCATAAAGTCAATTGCGTCATTGCATGTATTGAAGACCCATTTGGGTTTGTTACATATTGTAAAGAAAAATTTAGTGAGTCAAAATAGAGTCAAGAGACCCTCCAAGACCTCATCATGGCACAAAGATCAAGTCGACCTACATGAAGGGACAAGTCGGCCTCAAGATAGCAATTCGTACCCCTCACAAGCCTATAAGTAAGAAGGAATTTGACCTCACTTGGACACATATTCAAGCAAGTTCTATCTCCACAAGATAGAAGCTGAAAAAGGACGAAGAAGGAGAAGAAGAACAAGTTCAAAGTTTTGGGCCTCTCTCTCTCTCTCTTTTTTGTCAGGGTTTCTATAGTTATTGGGCAAGACGATATTTTGAAGCTTGCATCGAAGCTATGAAGCTGCATCAAAGTTGTGAAGTTGTATCGAAGCTATGAAGTTGCATCAAAGCTGTGAAGCTACAAGGTTGAAATTGTGAAGCTACAAGGTTGAAGCTATGTGAAGTTGCCTCTAGGTCGAAGCTGTGAAGCTGCTTCTAGGTCGAAGCTATGAAGCTGCATCAAGGTCGAAGTTTCAGAAATTGCTGCTGGGGTCAAATTTGTTGGAGACGTTGCTAGAAGGTCGAAGTTTGTTGCTGGAAGCTGTTCAAGAAGGAAAAATTTGACATGCTCTTGGAAGGTCTTGGTCAAGGGTTATAGGTCTTGGAATTCGTCAATTGAAGTTCTATAAGAAGAAAAGAATTTTGATGGGTTGTTCTCTCAGTTGGAGAGGTTTTGGCCCTGGCTATTCGCCTACATCTTGTGTCGTATTGTCTCACTGTTCTTTATGATTTGATAGTTGTTTGATGATAAAAAACACTAATAATAATAAAGGAAAGAAGAATTTAATCAAGTAAAGTAAAAATACATCACAAGAAGTTATCAAAGTAAGAGAAATCACCTATAGTTGCCCTAGATTTCTCAGCAAAAATCATATTACAAAATCGTGTTATCAACATCCAAATCATAAGAGTAGATATATTAACCAATCAAGATATCAGTATCACTCAGGATAGTAACAATTGACTTATCTTCCAAAAGATATTGCTTCAAGTGCAATTAAGTCTTGTAATAACAATTCATCTTTGGTATCAAAGAAATGCAAAGTTCCATAGAAGATTGCATTGGGATGGTTGGATCATTTTTCAGTTCGACAATTCTCTCAGTGCTTAGAAGCTCATATCTTCTTGTATTGTCAACTAGGACATGATCAAGAATGAAGAGTCATGCGAAGACATTAGAAGCTAGAGCAAACGATAAAGCCTTTTCATAAATATCCTTTGAGGACAAGCATTTTTAAAAGGGAAGGCAATGTAATGAATGTAATAATATAAATATTATTAAATACTAATTGATATGTGGTAATTAGTAATAATAAAAGGTCATGTATCTTCTTAACAATGTGACTCTTCATGAAAGGGCACTACAACCTAGGTATATATTTGGGGTGTTAATTTATGATCCTCATTATATCATATCATATCAGTTTTACTCAAACATTTTATATATTAATTATTTATCCTAATGTATATTATTATATTCCAAATCTTTTGGACAATTAACTTGTGTGCCGGGTTTAGTTGTCACATTAGATTATTAAGAGAGGAACGCATTTATATATATAATTATGCATAGGATAAAATAGATATTATCCTTAAAATATTATTTTAAAAATTTTCAAGTGTTTTTAAGGTTACAACTATCCTGACATGTGGGGCATGTCCCACTATGTTTAGTCACTAGGGCATGGCCGAGTATCTCTTGGGCTATACTAGGATCATAGGGTATATGTTTAGGCATCAACAGTAAGGAACCCAGGTAGGCTGGCTACATGTACACATGTCCCACTGTTTCTAAAATATGTCAATATGTGATACAAAACACAGGGTTTGAACAATTTGTCTACAGTTTTCAATATTTTTTTTTTTGTCAAGGAAAACCCTATGGGGAAACCCAAGGAATACTTCCCCACCAAGGCTTCTTGGAAGCAAGAGCGGGAGTGGGGAGCGATAATTTTCAAAAGCTTTTAGGTCAGGAGTGAATTTTATATAATATATATTTTTATATATTTTGATGCATATATGTCAACAAAAGCATGTACAATGATGAATTAGTTATAAAATACATAAAAACATGGATTAAACCATATAACATCAATCATCTAGTAGTTATAATCTTCATCAACTAGTAGTTATAATCTTGATCAACCATAGGTCCACAATTTACAAGTTCTCTTTTATATATCATGTAAGGGAGCACATAACCAAAATAGCATCAGGCATAGAAATATGGATTAAACCATATAACATCAATCATCTAGTAGTTATAATCTTCATCAACCATAGGTCCACAAATTATAAGTTCTCATTTATATTGTATGTAAGGTTGCACATAATTAAAATAGCATCGAGTGCAATCCATCTTTGAACTGAAAATACATCAACAAACAAGCTTTAGATGGCCTCTAGCATCCAAAAAAATCATGTTACAACAAATACCTACATATCATCAAATCATTGCCTATCTTGGGATCTTTGTCATTAATATCACCCTCTAAGCATTAACATAAGATAGAAAAAATGTAGCATGTCAAGTCGAGATTTTGTTTGAGTGATGGGTACATTTTTAATAGGCTCATGATAGAGGAGTTCGACAACCAATGTCACTAACATCACGGTACATAGAGAGCTTGGTGCTCTCGATTAAATACATGTTCCGTACTCTAGTACATGACAAAATCCAATGGAAACATTGCAATCCCCCCAATCCTGAAATCTTGAAAAACTGATGAGTTTGCTGGATTTTGAGTGAGATCTAAAATTTTACTTTCTCCATATGAAATCCAATGAAGTTGGAACCTATCTCAAACATCCTGAGCCATTTAATGGTAATGTTAAAAATTTAAGTAAAAGGAGTCAGTGCTTTTACTTTAAGAATTTAACATTACCATGAATTGCATATCAATACTAGGGCCATAGGCTTGAATATTAGGTTGCCCCACTAAAAAATTCTTGTTTCTTTGAAACAAATTTGTGTTTGGAACATCTTTGTGGTATTTTTCGCGAAAAAAAGCTAGGGAGTGGATTTTCTTTTTGCGGGAGCATGCTCCCGAAAATTGCTTTGAAACAGGAGCGATTCAGGAGCGTGCTCCCGGGTCGCTCCCTGAGTGCTTCTGTCTGGAGCGTGCTTCAGGAGCGGGAGCGAGGGGGCGGGGTGGCATTGTGGGCGCTCCCCTGCAGCACTGTTCCCCATATCTGTGGATGGCATTCCTACTAACATGTCAGTGTAGATTAGTGTGCCTCATCCATGGGGATTTGAACTGGGCAGCTGGTTACATGGAACTAGCCAAATGCCCAGCAACATTGGTGACTGGATATTAAATGGGGTTGCAAGGGGCTTGTTTAGCTATGCGCAATCTTCCATCATGGTCTATTGTCTGCATTTCTTCTCAACTTCTGTTTATACTGCATAACTTGGCTGCATGCTTTTGCAGATGGCTTTGAAGGTACATTTGATTTGTATTCAGCAGGTTCACATAAATTTTGCATCATTTTAAAAAGATGACCTTTGAATCTTATGCCATATAAGTGCTAATGCAGATTGCACAATTTGAGCATGGACCTACTGGCAACTTCATTACTTTTCATGCATCGGACAATATATAAATGATCCAGGGGAATATTTGTACATTCATGAAGACAAACACAACATTTTGAATAGCTAGCTTTGATCTAATCCTTTTTAGCCTTTGAAGAGGCTTTTTGAAACAAATTCTTACCAAGTTTGATTTGTTTTTATAGTTTTCAGTTCATTTCATTACCTGATTTGGATTTCTGCCCAGTTCAACTCTAAATTTGATAAGTGGACTAATAAAAAATTGCAGAGGGGTAAAAATACCATGCTTTTCCTTTTGTTCAAAATTCAAACCAAAGTCATGTGACAGAGACTTAATGATGAATGGGTAAATTATAAGTGGAGGGCCAACTGAGTGACTTGGCAAAACTTCGAGCTAAACCTGTTAGTAACTTTGCCTTATCAAAATATCAGGGAACATATACTCAGAAATTCACAGCAAAATTTGGCACACTTATTGACCAAAGCTATTGGACCAATTTTGACCAGTAGTTTTGACTTAGCCTACGATGTGGGAGAGAAGAGCCAGCTCTAGAGTACTTACAAAGTTGTAGAGTCCTGTTTCTATGGTTTAAACTATTGAGTAGATCAATGAATTTCTAACTTGATCTATTAGAAGGTTTTGATCCCAAAACTTTAACATGGATTTTCTGTATTAGGTGTGTTTAGTATGTGATAAATCCCCATCCTCAATTTGCTCGTTGTTTATAGATCTGACTGTGAATGCTCTACTACTGTTTCTCCTGTCTTGCAGGTATTTCTTAAGCAACAACTCACAAGTGTTGTTATTGATAGCAATTTTATAGCAGCAACACATACTACTGCCGGAGGTCAGTTTCCTGATGCACTGAGTAATAGATGATCTGCAAATATGCTTATTAAATTGATGCCAAAGTTTTGAACTGAGCTCATTGCCATGAATTGCCTGTGGTTGCCTTAAAGCAATTTTCTTTTTCTTGTAGTAGGAGCACAGTATTTTTTTTCACTTGAAGTAGATTCACCGGTGTGCTTTTGTCAAAAGAAGATTCAGAGTTTGTTGGTCTTGACCAGCGTAGTATTTGGTCATAAACTGTTTACAGCAGAGGGTTTGAAATTTGAATCATCAATACAAATCAATGTTGCAGTAATCGTTATCGAGATAATATCGGCGAGGGAAAAAATCGTAAAAATCGGGACATAATCTGGAAAAAAATCGTAAAATACAAAAATATTCTTTTTTTTTTTCAATTTTTTTAATATCTAAAGCATCTACAACATAAAATAAATACATTGACACATAAATATGATAAAAGAACTAATATATAAGATGTGTAATATCATTTCTAGTGCTACATCACACATAACAGTGAATCATGTCTTGAATAGTAAGTCCTGACTCCTGAGTCCCAACTCAGTCTCTCAAAAAAAAAAAAAAAAAAATATAATAATTGTATCTCATATTATGAGTTATAATGTCATATACAATGAAATGAACCAAATAACTAAAGTCTAATACTACTGATTTCCTTGGAGCATATTCTGCCTATGCATTCAGTTTGTATGATGTATACTATATAGTGATGCATATAGACTAATTGATTAATAGATGACCACTTTCTGTTCCATGCAGATGCAACTGACGTAAACCCAGACAAATTTGAGAGTGAGACAGATCATGTGGTTCAAGTGGTTAATGAACTCTCCACCGGATTGAAGAGGAAATCATCTAAAAAAGATGGCAAGAAGCAGAGAGAGGACAGAAAGAAGCCCAAAATAAAGAAAAAGAAAAGCGAAATTGACATATGAGTTTATTTTCAATGTTCAGGTACAAGAAATGGATCAAGAATTGGGGCTAGAGGATTCGGAGTTTAGATTCTAGAAAGTATGAAACTACCCTTTTCCAGCATATGGTATGCAAAGAAAATTAATTAGTAATGTGCTAATGTAATCTCAAAATGGGAATGGAAGAAGAAAGGGACCGGGAGCATGCTCGAACTTGTGGTAACTTATTTTCGAGTACAAGACCAAAAGAAAAAAAAGTTTGCTACAGATAAATTTATTATCTTTGAAATATAGGAGGCAAGAGACAAGTATCAGGATGTCAGAGTTATCTCTGATACCAGTTTTTATGTATGCTGTGGATACCTCTTTTCTCACATAAATTTGTTATTATTTTTGACCAAAACTTTCCAGCTTTTATATGACGGGAGAAGATAGGGAGAGATAATGAGATGGCACAAGGCAGAGTGAAATCTGTAACCAATTCTCTTTTATAAATCTGGCTGCAGAGAACAATTTTTCTTGCGATGTTCGCATATTTTAACAGTTCATTTGATATGAAACAAAAAAAGCAACAAAAAAAGCATGTTCCAGAATTACGATTTAATACCAATTATAAATCTGGCTGCAAAGAACAATTTTTCTTGCGATGTTCGCATATTTTAACAGTTCATTTGATATGAAACAAAAAAAGCATGTTCCAGAATTACGATTTAATACCCAAAAGGAAATTCCAGCGACAAAGTGAAGTGCACAAACTTACACAGTTGTTTTGGAATTCCTGCATAGTTGGCATGCTGATGATAAATTGAAAATGAAATTTAGCATGCAGATATCTATGTGTGTCATTTTTGTGTAACTTAGGTGTGAGATGGAACCAGCAAGGTTTTTCGAGACGAGAACGTATGTGAAAGTTAGATGGCCGTTGTGTTTAATTTCCATGGTAAATTTGATGTGTTCAGGCTGAGTTGATATGGTTAAGACAAAAGGATTGATAGATCGTCCACAGTTGCTGCATTGAAATGGTTTTTCGTGGAGATGAGAATAATGTGCAAATGTTTAGATTATCTTTCTTAAGCCTTTTGTCTTTTGCAAACATGATAATATGGAAGCTTATGTAACATGATTTGCCCATTATAATCACAATATGTTCTATATTGCACGTTATCCGTACTGTCCACTGGACTTATCTTCGACATAAATATGGCTACATACTGGTTACTAATTCCATTCTTATATATTTTCCAACTCTAGCATTAACTTCATTAAAATTAATTAAAATCATGTAACATGGCCTTATCAGCTGAACTGAAATCGGGATTAAGACTATTTTCCTATTCTCTGCTCCCGTCACTTGACCATACTGTAGGTAGTGGTTTATCCTTCTTCACTTTCTACTTTAGTGTTGTGTATGATACATCACTTTTTATTGGTTTCCTTTTTCATTGTTTTCATTGCAGGGCACAGTGTGGCAAGTTGAAACTAACTATATATATATATATATATATATATATATATAAATTATGCATATAAAATATGCTTACATTCTAAGAGAAAACTAACTATTATATATATATATATATATATATATATATATAAAATATGCATATAAAATATGCTTTACATTCTAAGAGAAAAGTGAATGTTATTGAAAAATAATATTAATCAAGGCCATATTTCTATGATAAGGAAAAGGACATTATAAATATGTAACTTTTTTCGGAAATTATAAATATGTAACTTAATAATAATTCATATTATGTGAGAGTTCATCTAATGGTCAAAGCAAAGCAATTTAATGACGTTAATTATGAGTACGTTCAATAAGAATTCAACTTGAAACAAATGGTTATGGTCTACAAATGATTGCGAAGCTTTATTATGGTTTTTAATTTCAATTACTATATATATACACACAATGGTTTGTATGTGACGCAAGAAAGTTGTTTTAATTTTTGGTTTTGGTGAAACTTCTTTGATTTACTAAATGTTTTTTAAATTGTAACATTAATTGGAATTTAATATTTTACAAGTCCATAATCTCAAGTTTTTGAGTTTGGATTTGAAATTTGGAAATATTACAGAGCACATGCTTCTGTACCTAGCTATAAATTTTGATTAGAAAATATTGAACTTAAATATTGTGCCTGAGCCTTGAATTGAATGTGCTGGGAAATTCACGTAGCTTGTTTTTAGCAAAGATACGCGTCTAGCATTTATCCATTTCCCAACTTCAAATTCTAGGATTTGGCTCTGACATTTAGATATGTGATGGAGGACACACATTCCCACACGTTCTCATCAGAAAAAAATGAGTTGAAGAGGTTATCTCCAACAAAATTTTGAGGAATTTTCAGGAGTTTCGGTTCTATAAGGACAATAGTCTAGCTTTTTAATCTTTTGCAAGCTCAAATCAATTACTTTGGCTGTGAATTTTGAATATGTTGTAAATGAGATATTCCTCTACTTAACCACAAATTTTCATCGAAGAATATTTCGTTTAAAGATTGTCGAGAAACCTTGGACTAAGTGTGGCAAAATTTTCACATTTCATTTCACATGTTCATGTTTGCAATTGGGCTTTGATTATTAAAACTGTGCATTTTCAATTTGCATTTAGCATTTGAAGGGGCGATTCTTAGTTGTGTAAGCAAAATTAATCAATATTTTTTTGTTATTAGAAGAGAAAAGGATTTGGAATGAAACAACAATAATTTTTTGATGACTACTTCTAAATATTTTTAAATTTCATGTAATTCTGGATTTTACCTTCCAAATATTTATATGTTCTAAACTTTTACGATAAACAATGCACACAAATTCTTTATAAAACAAAAAAGAAAATAATCACTTCACAAACAATACTTAGACAATTTACCTTGGAAAAAGTTAACTAGGAAAACCAACAAATGCTTAAGGTTGCACGTTTAACTTTCATTATTTCAATTTCATCATTTACAATACAATATATGGGACTAAGTGGCATAAAAAACCCTAGCCAATTAATCTGGATTAGATTACAACTCTAGTTCCTTAATCGAAATTGGAAAACCATGGGCTGAAAACAATGAAAAATAGCTCTTTTTTTCTTTTATTTTCTTTTGAGGCCTTTGCAAGGGGGTCTGAAATCCCTAGTGCTTTCGTACAACACATGATATTGGGCAAATAATATAATACATGCCTAGCCCAATAATGTTATAGCTCGCATGAAGCAGGAGATACTGTTGATCATGGAGAAGTGTAGAAGTGCAGTGTTGGCCTTGCCAAAATGTTAAAATAAGTTCAAGAGAATTTTAAATCCTTAAGAAATATAATACAAATGTTATGTGAATTTATGTGGTGTTGATTTGAATTTTAGATTATTTATTGTTTTTAGCTACATGCACTTTGATTTGCAAGTTTGATATTCACATATGATAATGTATTAAAGCTTAAGCTTGCATTATGAATTGTAGTGGTTGAAACATCATTTAGTATGAGAGTCAAAAGACCATTTGGATGAGTGGAGGGAAAGTATAGATAACTCTAGTAACAATATGTTGGATACAATTATTAGAAAGAGGCACATTTCCAGTGGTGACGATCAAGTAGATGTTGTAAGAGTAAGCAACATTGTCAACATAATGATATTGGGTAGAGGTTGAGTGGCCATGTAGAGGAGATTGCAAAATGAGATTTATGGAGAGAAGGTTGAAAGGAAGTAGTGTTGCATATAAGGGAATCCATTGTATTGGAGGAGATAGTGGTTGGCCTTGTAGTGCTGATAGGGATGTTGCAAAGATGTTGCGAGGGATGCTGTGTTGAGAAATCTAGTGGCAGCGAGTGTAGGAGATTTCTCTTCTTCTTGATAACTGCTTGTGATGTATTTTACTTTTCTTGATTTACTTCTTCTTCCTTTTATAATAATTAGTGTTCTCTATCATCAAACAACTACTAGAACATAAAGAACAATGAAACAATAAGACACAAAATGTGGGTGATCAACCCAAAACCTCTTGAACTTGAGAGGAAAACCCACCAGAATTTTTTCTCTTCTTATAGACCTTCAGTTGAAAAATTCAAAGACCTTTAACCCTTGATTAGGACCCTCCAAGGCCAATCAAACCATGCTTTCAACAACTTCTGCAAATTTGACTTCCAGTAGTTTCTTTTGCAACTTTGACCTCCCCGGCAGATTCTTTTGCAACTTCGACCTCTCCAACAGATTCTTCTGCAACTTTGACTTCCCCAACAGATTCTTTTGTAACTTCGACTTTCCCAATAGATTCTGCTACAACTTTGACCTGCCCAACAGATTCTTCTGCAGAAACCCCAACCCTTGCATGTGTGAGAAATGTTGGTGTATTCTTGCTCCTTTCTTCTTCGCTTGGGTGGATTATCTCTCATAGAGAATTCAGCTTCCAAATAGATTTGCTTGTTGACCTTACTTTACTTTGACAACTCTGCTTCTTCTGCTGCAATAGGAGCCCTAGTTTCTTCGCATGTGTGGAGAGTATTAGCCCAGAATCAATCCCAAAAACTTGACTTTTTCTTCATCCTTCGTCCTCTTCTTCTTTGCACTCCTTTTTCTTTCGTGTGATCGAACTGGAGTGTGTGAAGTGTGTTCTTCAAATGAGGTCAAGGTCTCCTTTATACATGTTTCTCATTGGGTCGAATTGCTCTTATTAGGCAAACTGGTCCATGAGTGTAGGTCGACTTGATTATGTGAATATGCTGACTTGAATATTGCATCATGACGAAATCTTGGAGGGTCTTTCGACTCAAATAAATTTTCTTTTACAATATGTAACATGCCCAAATGGGTCTTAAATACATGACAATGACTTTCTTGATTTGTAGACTCAATGGCAAGCCCTAGAAGCTCACAATGGGAGCTTGACCTATAAATAAATTTCCTTGAGCATGAAACCCATACCTCAAGAATAACAATAATAAATTTATTTTTTTCATTACATCAAATACATAAAATCATGATTTCATATGTTATTATGAAGACAAAACCTAGTTACATATTTCAACACTCCCTCTTAACTAGAGAGGTATTCATAATCCATACAAGGTACTTGGACATTCTCAATTTGAAGAAAAGAGTCAGATTGGTAACCCATTTTTTTAACGTCATATCATCTAGCATTGTCACATAGTAAGGCCTTGACTAACAACTCTATCTCTCCACAAGATTAGAGCACAATGCTGGCAAGACGAATGATTTATAGACACCTTCATCATTGTCTCTGAAGGAACATACCCCACCTGGGTGTTCACATGGTATGTCCTTCCAAGACAATTCTTATCTTGGATTTCCTGTCCTCAAAGAATATCAATCCTCTACGATTACTCTTATCTTGGATGCCCTACCATGTCCTCAATGAGTATTAGATGCCAGATGCTTACCCAATCCTCCATTCTTTCTTCCCAAATGAAGACAAGAATGATGTGCCTATCTCTCCCTCTCAATTAGGGAGGATATACCCATTCCTATGAAGGAATGCACCCGTTCCTATAAAAGGAATGTACCCAAGTTCCCTCTCAACCAAGGACTTGTCCACACTCCTTCTTAGTTACAGATTTGCTTTCCAAATTTTTTCTTTACCAGAAACTTGCTTCCAGACTCCCTCTTAACTAGAGACCTATTTCCAGTAGCAACTATCTCTTCTTTGGTGGAGATCATGGGACCTTCAACTGCTTGTAAAATTCGTTCATTCGATGCCATGAATTTCATCTTTTTCATCTTGTAGGGCATCGACCATCCATCTCTTTCCTTCATGAACCATGTTAGTCATGTTATCCTTCCTTTCATCGGAAAGTGATTTGCTAGTCCATATATGGCTTTCCTCCACACAACTACCTTTTCCACATCATGTATTCAAGATCTTCCATCCTTCCACATGAGTATTTATTTGTAGATGACATCCACAATTCTCTTTCGGTAGTCCTGTATTAGCCCATCCAGATATTGTTCAAAAATCAAAATGAACATCAAATCAAAATTACCTTTTGTGATTGCCTTTCATCATGACATTTGCTTGCTGCAATATTAACATCCTGCACACGTATTGGCACATCTCCAAGATATTCAATTTCAAGGGTCTTCTATCTTTTTAGACTTTAGCAAAGTTCTCATATCTTTCCCATGGAGATATCATGGCCAATCCTCCTAGTTATGGGATGTTTATTGCCTTTTCTAGGTGACCATAGTTGCATCTTTCACGATCTCTTCTTTTCTTTATTCACATATTGCTTCCCAAGAACTTCTAATCATAGTTCCTTCATTTTTGTCAACCACCTCATATATGAGGACATATTATGTTGATTTGATTTAGTCAATATGTGAACCATGCGTTTATGCATTTCTAGAAGAGAACCCTTTCCTCTGATCATACTCATGAGATAGAGTATCCATCCATGCTATCTGCAACTATATGATGACATATTCTAATTTATTAAACATATGCATACATACCTCTTTTCTTGTTTTGATCATCTAGAAAAACTTCAACATCTTCTTTCTCTTGATTGAACGTACTTCAATCATCTTGACAAGCTGCATTCCTTTGTCATCATATCATCATTGTTCCAAATACTAAATCCCATCCAAGGTGGAATTCTCGAGCCACTTGCTTCTTCTAAGGGATGAACCTACTAATGAAGATTCCAATGGAGGATCTTGATTATCCTCATCCTGCAAATGCGTCTTTCCAATGATGTATGATGAGATCTACACTAGATGACTTCCTTCCACCCATAAGTACTACTTATGCTTCGAATGAGGTTACCAAGAGCTACTTCCTTCTAAAGATGCTTGCCACAATATTCTACTTCAACTATCTTTCAAGCTTCTTTTGATTTCATATCTCTTGCTTCCATCATATGCTATGATGCCATCTCCTAAAATGATGCATCCTATCATGCTCCTATTGCTTAATACCATTAAATTTTACAAGAACTAAAAAGAATCTTGAGGAATATCTCAATCACAGTAGAGATTATTTACTCCTTTGATTTCTTCTTTTTAGATTCTTCCACTTCTTTAGTGATATGGGCTTCCTCCCTTGCTCTTTTTTTGTTCTCCTTCTTGAGCTTGGTTCAATTTCTCTTGTAGTGCCCATATTCTTGACAGTGGTATCATTTAACCTTAGCCATATTCTTCTTCCTTCTCCGAGGACCAAATTTTCCAAGCTTTCCTTTTCGCCATAGGAACAAATGATTGTGTTTGCTCGTTTGATCCTACATCACCTTTTTCCTTTATCCCGGTTTCTTTAATTTTGCATAGTGACCATAGTTCATTGAACGAGGTAGCCTCTTTCTTTCCATAGATGCTTGATGTAAAGTTGCCCCATTCCTCTAGTAGTACTTTGAGAACTATAGTTGTCATTTCCTTATCAAACATTACTTCTCCCAACTCTTGTAGTTGGTCTCTAATTTTTGACACCCTCATAAAGTATGAGGCTATTCCTTCATCTTTTGATATGTTCATCTTGTAAGAGTTCTTGTCTTAATGAGATCACTTCTCCTATAGTGCTTACAAAGAATAATTCTACAAGTTTGTCATATATTTCCTTTGATGTTTCTAATTTTGATACATAGGGAATGAAGGGATATTTAATGGATTCTATGAGAATCCTTTGAGACCTTACTTCTCCTTTCATGTACTTTGCAAGAGTTTGAGCTTCTTCCTTTGGAGGTTTAGTGATTAAGCCCTTAACATGATTCATGACTTCATATTCTACGAGGATCAAATTTGTCCTCTTCTTCCATGCAAGAAAGTTTGATTCCCCAACCAACTAGTTTCTTTCCGTGCAAAAAGACATTTTGATAGGTTCAGATGTGGACATAAAGATACTTACTTGTGAAGATACTCCTTGATGACAATATCTTCAACTTGTTGCCTTCTTGATTTTGATGACGAAGATGATAGTAGAAGATATCTTTCTCTAAAAGTGATACTTCAAAGAGAGGGAGATCACCTTGGTTCAATGCTGGCTCCTTGATTTTTCTTTGATGTAGAGGGCTTCAAGATGCTCCAATTTGTAGTTCGTCTTGCTTTGAGTAGGGTCTTTGAGGTCTCCTTGTTCTCAAGGTGATGATTGTGTGAGGTTCCCAAGAATACTTCAAGTCTAGAAATCTTCATTGAATGAACTAGGGTTTTGATGTCTTCTTTAGTAACTTCCTTCAGGATGATGATGCAATCCTAGTTCTTGTAGTGCTTTTGAGATAAGTGGTCCTTTATGGTTTATGCTCTTGATGATCTTCTAGTGCTCTTGTTATACTTCTTCTTTCTTTGATTATAATTAGTGTTCTCTATCATCAAACAACTACAAAAACATAAAGAACAATGAGACAATAGAACACAAGATGTAGGTGATCAGTTAGGGCCAAAACCTCTCCAACTTGAGAGGAAAACCCACCAGAATTATTTCTCTTATTATAGACCTTCAATTGAAAAATTCCAAGACCTTTAACCCTTGACCAAGACCCTCCAAGACCAAGTCAAACCTTTATTTCAACAACTTTTGCAAATTTTACTTCCAACAACTTCTTCTGCAATTTCGACCTCCCCAACGGATTCCTTTGCAACTTCAACTTGCCCAACATATTCTTCTGCAACTTCATCCTACCCAATAGATTCTTCTACAACTTCGACCTTCCTAAGAAATTCTGCTGCAGAAACCCTAACCCTTGCAAGTGTGAGAAACGTTAGTGTATTCTTGCTCCTTTCTTCTTCGCGTGGGTGGATTCTCTCTTCTAGAGAATTCAACTTCCATATAGATTTGCTTGATGACCTAACTTCACTTTTGCACCTCGACTTCTCCTGCGACAATAGGATCCCTAGTTTCTTCACATGTGTGGAGAGTATTAGCCCATAAACAATCCCAAAAACTCAACTTTATCTTCCTCCTTCATTCTCTTCTTCTTTGCACCCCTTTTCTTCCTTGTGATTGAACTTGATTGTGCGAAGTTTCTTCTTCAAGTGAGGTCGAGGTCTCATTTATATAGGCTTCTTATTGGATCGAATTGCTCTTATTAGGCCGACTTGTCCATGAGTGTAGACCGACTTGATCATGTGAATAGGCCAACTTGAATATTGCATCATGTCGAGATCTTGGAGGGTCTTTTGACTCAGATTTTATTTTACAATATGTAACATGCCCAAATGGGTCTTCAATACATGACAATGAATTTCTTGACTTGTAGACTCAATGACAAGCCCTAGAAGCTCACAATGGGAGCTTGATCTATAAAATAAATTTCATTGAGCATGAAACCCATACCTCAAGATTAACAATATTAAATTTATTTTTCTCATTACATCAAATACATAAAATCATGATTACATTTGTCATTGTGAAGACCGAACCTAGTTACATATTTCAACATGTTGAAGTGATTGAATGCTATAGAGTTTTGGCCTAACAGAGGAGAATGTTAGAAATGTGGATGACGAGAGTGATGGTGAAGAGGAACCTTTTGTTTCAATAAGAAACCCGTGGAAAGTGGAAATGATGGAAAGAAAAACAATAAAATGATATGCCTATGTATTTTGAGAGTTTCAATCTAGATGTGTTGTTGGATTATATTGAAGATATGCAACAAGATTTTGAGCATGAGGGAGTTGAATATCCTCAACATGTAAAGATTGCAAACACAAAGCTAATAGGGCGTGCATATGCATGTTGGGAAAATTTACAATTTGATAGATAGAGGAAAGGACAAGATGGTTATTAAATTGAGATACAAGTTTTTAGGCTTTGATTTATTTTTGTGAGAATTCCTTGAATTGCAGTAACTAGATATTATTCTCCTGGCTTTAATAGTTTATTTTTCTTCTACTATTATTATTACGGAAAATAGCGAATGCAATTCTTCACAATAAAATTACGTTGCGGAAATATAAAATTGGAACTGAGAAATAGATGCACACACAATAAAAATAGAATCCATTATTTTTGGAAAAAATTCCCTAGAAAATCCCCAAAAGAAAAACCACTGCAATATTTAAGGGTTTTATTATTATGAAAAAAAATAGAGAATTGCAACTGGATGCCCAACTGGCAAGCCTCCAACAATTTGTCTTGACTAGAAAAATACTAGAAAAATTATCTTTCCCTCTCAACAAATCGATTTGGTCTTTCCTTGGCCACTCACCCTCCTCCCTGACACTCACACCATTGGCTAGAAATGCACATTGCAACCATTGGGAATTTCACTATGCCTCGAAAGCTCCTCCTGCCTCCCTCTACCTCTTGAGACTAGATCCAGGCACTAACCATTGAATCGGTCATTCTTTCAACAACTTGTATTGGAATACTAGGAAACTCGCACTGTAGAATACAACCACCTTTACTGGATAATTCAGCCTCTTGTCCTAGCATTGGATCACTAGAAAACCTCTTAGATAATTTTTTTTTTTTTTTTTTACAAATTCTCACTGCTGCAAACCCTTGCTACTATCTCTCCCTTGGATTGAATTGCACCTTGTTAAACACTATGAACTGGATAGTTCGTACTGCCTTGCTCATGTAAAGACCCTTCACTGGATAATTCAACCTCTTGTCCTAGCATTGGATCACTATAAAACCTCTTGATAGGTTTTTTTTTTGAAGACTTAATATCAACTATCCACCAAGTTTTTATTTATAGTAGTTACCAATCTGTGGATCCATGACTAGTCCTAATAATAATACCTTTAAATATGTGGTATTCCATGACTCACTATTAAATGTTTATAGTTATTACACAGGTCAAAGTATTATCATTTCTTATACCAACACTCGAAGGTTTGTATTGAGAACCAATTCCAGGGTTCCTACCCAAAAGACTTCTTAATTTAAATATCAACTATATATCCATTTCCCTTCATAAAATTTTACTCCCAAAGGTTTATTATGAGAAGGGTTCTCAACTCAATAAAGCCATAAGGCTTACTTCTTATTTTTACAACATTACCATATTTAAACTGACACATTATCTTAAAGATTTGTATTGAGAATCAATTCTAGAGTTTGTACCCAAAGGACTTCTTAATTTGTATACCAACTATACATCCGTTGCCCTTCGTAAAATTTTACTCCCAAAGGTTTATTATGACCAAGGTTCTCAACTCAATCTTTTATATATAATATTATATATATATATATATATATATATATATATTATAAGAAAAGAAATAAGGCTTATTTCTTATATTTACAACATTGTTATCATTAAAAAAATGATCACCTAGCCATTCTAACTAGGTGGATCGAAATACACCATGTAGATTTAATTTTAACATAGTAAAATCACTTTCACTATGGAAAATAATTTAATAAACCACTTTTATTAAATTGTTTTATGATTTAAATAAAAAAAACTCACGAGAATAATTAGATAAATAATTATTCCTACAGAAAATTAAATAAATAATGATTTATCTAATTATTCTCATGTTTTTTTTAATCATAAAATAATTAAATAAAAGTGGTCTATTAAATTATTTTCCATAGTGAAAGTGATTTTACTATGGTAAAATTAAATTTACATGTGTATTTTGAATAATTAGATAAATAATTATTCCTACAGAAAATTAAATAAATAATGATTTATCTAATTATTCTCATGTTTTTTTTTTTAATCAGAAAATAATTTAATAAAAGTGGTTTATTAAATTATTTTCCATAGTGAAAGTGATTTTACTATGGTAAAATTAAATCTACATGTGTATTTTGATCTAGTTAGAAATGTAGGTGATCTTTTTTTAGTGATAAGAAACATTATTATATTTTAACTTACACATCATCTTAATTGTGGTATGTTTTCCTTTTTTCTAACAATCAAATCTTTGATCATTTATGTGTTGATTCTATCATTTGGGTGTTCTATGTGGAATATTATTTCTTAGTTTATTATGAAGTTCTCTGATGTCTTTTAACGAAACGTTGGACTTTAGTCCATTTTCACATTATTAGCTATGCATGTAACTCCCCCAGACAAGTCTTCCTGCCTCTCTCTGCCTCTCGAGACTAGATCCAGGCACTAACCACTGAATCGGTCCTTCTTTTCAGCAACTCGTATTGGAATACTAGGCAAATGACATTGTAGAATACAACCACCTTTACTGGATAATTCAGCCTCTTGTCCTAGCATTGGATCACTAGAAAACCTCTTGATAATTTTTCTGGAAATTCTCACTGCTGCAAACCCTTGGTACTATCTCTCCCTCGGATTGAACTGCACCTTGTTAAACACTATGAACTGGATAGTTCGTACTGCCTTGCTCATGTAAAGACCCTTCAACATTCCTTTTTTTTTTTTTTATGAAGACACAATATCAACTATCCACCAAGTCTCTATTTATAATAGTTATCAATCTGTGGATCCATGACTAGTCCTAATAATAATACCTTTAAATATGTGGTATTCCATGACTCACTGTTAAATGTTTATAATTATTACATAGGTCAAACTATTATCATTTCTTATACCAACACTTGAAGATTTGTATTGAGAACCAATCCCAGAGTTCCTACCCCAAGGACTTCTTAATTTAAATACCAACTATACATCCATTTCCCTTCATACAATTTTATTCCCAAAGGTTTATTATGAGAAGGGTTCTCAACTCAATATATATATATATATTAAGCCATAAGGCTTACTTCTTATCTTTACAACATTACCATATTTAAACTTACACATTATCTTAAAAATTTGTATTGAGAACCAATTCTAGAGTTCGTACCCAAAGTACTTATTAATTTATATCCCAACTATACATCCATCTCCCTTCATAAAATTTTACTCCCAAAGATTTTATATGACAAGGGTTCTCAACTCAATCATATATATATATATATATATATATATATGTGCCATATCTATTAAGCCATATCTATTTAAGCCATAAGGCTTACTTCTTATATCTACAACATTGTTATCACTAAAAAATGATCACCTAGCCATTTTAACTAGGCGGATTGAAATACACCAAGTAGATTTAATTTTACAACAGTAAAATCATTTTCACTGTGGAAAATAATTTAATAAACCAATTTTAATTAAATTATTTTCCGATTTAAAATGAAAAAACTCCATGAGAATAATTAAGATAAATTCATTATTTATTTATTTTCTCTAGGAATAATTATTATCATAATTATTCTTATAGAGAAATTAAATAAATAATGATTTATCTAATTATTCTCATGTGGTTTTTTGATTTAAATCAAAAAATAATTTAATAAAAGTGGTTTATTAAATTATTTTCCACAGTGGAAGTGATTTTACTATGGTAAAATTAAATCTACATGGTGTATTTCGATCCACCTAATTAGAAATGGTTAGGTGATCTTTTTTTAGTGATAACAAACATTACCATATTTAAACTTACACATTATCTTAAATGTGGTATGTTTTCTTTTTTCTAACAATCAAACCTTTGATCATTTATGTGTCGATTCTATCATTTGGATGTTCTATGTGGAATATTATTTCTTAGTTTATTATGAAGTTCTCTTATGTCTTTTAACGAAACGTTGGACTTTAGTCCATTTTCACATTATTAGCTATGTATATAATACTATCACAAGTGCCTAGTCATGAGTTTTTCCATGATATGATGACCTTTCAATTATTTACAATCCTTTAAGGGTTCAATATTGTTTACAACATATTTTCCTTATGGAAGCTTCTCGACTTTGTTGATTTATGTTGAATGGACATAATATATGATATTGGCTCATACCGTTCCCTTTCAAATGTGGTATAATATGATAAAATTTGATATATTATCATATCGCTTCTGGATTGTTCCATGTTTGAGTAGGAATTTCGTCCCTATTGCCACATGTACTGTACTAGGATGACTTAATCAATGAATCAGATTGTTTATTTCTAGATCCATGATTGTAAAGGAGTTAGGGTTCAATGTTGAATTAATTACCTTGCTTAATTTCTCGTTTCATTGATTCATTTCTCATTTACTCTCTTTGATTTTGCCACTATACAGCTAGAGTTTTCAACATCTATGCCATTTTCATTAACACAATACCAATAGATGGATTTTATTTTCTCTCCTATGATATACTACCTCCATCTGTTATACAAAGGTCGTTGACTTTGTACTTTGTTGAGTCCATGAGTGTTTCACTTGAAATGTGTCAACAATTTCAGTAGAGGCAAGGGCAAAATTGTTTCTAATTGTAGTTGTATTCTCTAGTCTTGAAATTACCGTTGAATTTATATTAGTAAAAGTCTAATATATATATTTTTTGTTGTGCAATGTGTCTTTGTAGGTTCATAGGGGTTTGCCCTTAAATTTTGAGGTAGGGTTATGCTGTGTCCAACACAGTTCTTCGAAAGCAATTGGAATTGACTCTGCCAATACGCTTTTACTGGGTGAATATTTCTTGTGCCTTTGTGGTGTGAGTACTTTCCTTTATTTGCGATAATTGTTTGTTTGCGAATTCCTTTTATATTTCCCTACCATTGTTACAGGGAAGGGTTCCACCCCATCTAAGACCCTATGGTATCTTGCTTGAATAAACATGTAATTTGTTTATTATTCCTATGCCACACTTCATCGATAACATTGCAATATTCTAATACTGAGTTTTCTATATAAAGTTACTTTGCTTTTATATTGAAATAATTGTAGAAATTCCTTTTCTTACTGGCCACATGCCATAATCAGATACCTTGACCTCCATTGGCTTTTGTTCATTTTCTTTTTTTAGTTATTATTGTGTTTAAATTGCCTTCAACTTATATTTAAATGGTTTATATGTTCTCTCTATTTGAACGCTCCTCATTTCTTTCTTATGCAGAGGATATTTCTGGGAATTATCAAGATGATTATCCAAGGTATTTTATCTGTCTCCATTCTCAGCAAAACCTCTAGTATGTATTTTATTTATTTATTTATTTATTTTTACGAGTTTTTATCGAACAATGACAAAACATCGTTTTGTTCTATCCGTGTTAGGTATTCACTTGGCCTATTCTAGTGCATTCTACCTCGCGACATTGTTGGAAAATTGGAATTTTTTCTTGAGTTTTTAATTTTTAATAGTTGAATACGTGTTACCTTCAAGTTGGATAAACTTTTCGAACCCTCTAGTTCCTTCTTGGAAAAAGGCTTGTTTATTCATGGAGACAAAGACTATAACTATGAGCTTCCTGTTAGTTTCATTTTTGTTCTGAGTTTTATTTTAATACCTGTCTAGAAGATTTGATGACCAACACTAAGAAACTCTTCTTCATATGACAAGATTCCTTTTTATACTTAAACTATATATTATTTGGATATGGTATTTTGTTCTCAAAGTAAATAACATTTGTTTAGTTTAACTCATTAATATGTTCTTTTATGTCATGGTTTTCTTTGGACAGATTTTTAGTTATAGGTATAATATAAGAAATCAATTTATTTATTTCTTTTGAATGAGTCTCATGACAAGAAATCTTTATATATATATATATTATATATTATATTTATATATATATATATATATATAAACTCTGTCCACTATGTGTTTTTTATGATTCTCGAATTTATACGTCTAGCCCAATACCAGAGGCTACTAATTATTGTTTACTAATGGTGTTTGCATTCACTATTTGTAACACTGCCTCTTTTTTATGTTCTTTAGAATACTCACTACTTTCAAAATTATATTAGTTTTATTATCATCATCCCGATCATAGTTACAGGTAGTTACTCATTGTTGACGGTGCTGGAAATCAGAACCAAGGGTATCTCCTCGATATGAAGTCCAAGCTAGACCTCACACCGTTTGGTGTAGGAGTCCTATTTGGTATAAAGGTCTATTTTCCATATACTTAAATATCTACCTTGGCTCGAGTTGTCGGCACATGAGAGTGTTACGTTGGTATCTTCAAACATAAAGGTAAGTGTGCCTGGTGAGTGCGTAATGTAACTTTGTCAAGATTCTCTTATTGCAAAAGGGGGGAGAAAAGTGAGCCTCTAAGTGAGAGGTAATAGTACCACTCTAGAAGAGACACACAAATTAGGAAAGTCTTTCCAACATCCAATGGAATAGTCCACATCAGATGCAATAGTCATTAAAACCAAAGTACAAGGGAAGACCTGTCCACCATCTAGCAGAGTAGTCCACAACGGATGTGATGGTCTTTATAACCAGTAAGCGAGGAAGGTATGTTTAGTATCCTGCAGAGTAGTCCACAAGGATGAGACAACAATGATAACCAATACAACACATTCCCAACAAGGTAAGTACTAAAACAACCGAAATAGTTCAACTATCTTAGTACATGTGAAACAAACATGAATTACAAATGCCGAAATAATAGTCTTACAAACATCCCCAAGACATGCATGAAAACGTGTTGGACTAAACACACTTTTGTATTATGCAAAAGTTCCAAGACACATATGTACATCATACATCACTAGCTCCAGTAATGGGACATTGGAGTTACTCCTTGCTCATCAAAGAACTGATTGAAAACTCTTTATGCTTCATGGAAGGAGCCAAGGTGAAAATTCCTTTTCTCATACAATGAGGGGGTATATATAACCAAGGTTGATCCTTGACCCTTGTGACTCCTTGACTGCCCTCATGACTATTCAACTTCCTATGAATTTTCAACTAACATGACTCTTCATATTCATGTGTTTCCATTGGACTTCCACTTTAAATTACATTCGATTTAAAATAGACATGGATCATAATAGTGATGTGACCTTTGACAACTCATGAAATGGCTTGACATGACACTGCTGAGATGGACTAGTTTATAGAGGTGGCAATGTCAAGCCACTGTTGCTGTTGAGTAATAGATGTGTTCTTGGATGCACTCTCTCTTCTCCTCCGCATAGCTTGATGATGCAGGATCTTCAATGATTGAGAGGTGGTTGCATGCATGTTTTCCCTTAGCTTGTTCATGATAAGCTTCTTTGTTGGACCAACTGTATGTGAGTCTTCTAGCATGTTCGCTTCTCCTTATCCTTCTACATAGTCTTCCCATGATCTAATAGTGTACCTATTCTTGCAATTCACTCATGACGAGACGACATCAAATCCAAAAAATCCCTAGACTAAGATGATGGATTGTTATCCATTAATTGAGCCTGGGACAGGTTACAGGCTAGGAAAGAAGTTCCAATCACTACGCATTGTGCAGTTTCAGGTGATAGGGAGGGAGACTGGTCACTGAGATTGCATAGATTGCAACTCAAGATTGGTTGAGGAACTCATGAGCATAATCTTCACTACTGGGAAAAATTGCGCAGAGGCCACTGGGAGGCAGGATTGCACAGTTGACATCATCAATGGTAATTGCAAGGTGAGACCTTGGGAGGTAGGTCTACACAATTTTCTGAGGGAAGACAGGACCAGGCAATAGAGGGACCAAATAGGAGATTACTAAGTAGTTTCTGGGAGCAGTGAGTCCCAACTGAGGGAGGACACTGGGGGGACACCTCTGTGCAGTTATGGGAGGGAAAGTAGGCTCAAGTATCTATGCATTGCGGGGTTCTAGTAGTCAAGGAGGAGGCTTGATGACTGATCCTGGGAAATGCATAGTTCAGGTTAGGCTTGAGGTAGCTTCTGCGTAATTCTGGGAAGGTAGGCATGCTACTCAACTATGGGATTGCGCAGTGCAACTGTCTTATAGGATAGTTTCTGCGCATTGCTGATTTCCAAGAAACATAGCAACATCACCGAGGGCTAAGATTGCCTAGTGAAACTCAGTCAGGGTCTAGTGAAGCGGAGTTGTTAGGTTAGAAGGATTTTCAGGAAAATGGATAAGTGTAGGAGGCAAGTGAACTTGTGAGGGACTTGGCATTGTGATCACACACTTAGCATACTTCAACGATCTGACAACATAGAGCACCAAATCAACAAGACAAAGCATTACCCTTTGTGAGACTGTCTAGAGCTAAAAACGACAAGTGTGACACTTGACATAGACCATGGAACGACCGTGACGACACTTGTGCGACAATGCCTAAAACTTTTTGTATGAGTGTGATACGTGTTTACATGTCTATGAAAAATCGTATACACAAAGAACAACCTTCAAGGTCACTAGAAAGGTTCGCAAACATGCCATAACAACCAAACATGTCAAAGACAATAATTGATCCAACAATTGAAAGGGAGCAAGACACTTAGAGGAAACACATGGAATGAATGTTAGTGCTTGCACCATGCATGTCATTGAAGTGATAATGATATGACAATGATAAGAAGTCCTTCATGCTACACTATGAGGTGAATTTCAAAATATGTGTTTCGTTTTCCATAACTACCCTCCAAAGTGTTATGCATTAGATGGAGTCTTCATGCAGTCCCGATCTTGTATCATACCCTAGGTTCCTTGGTTTGCTTATATTTTTCCTTAGTTCCTTGAGATTCATCTAGCATGTCATCCTTCTTCGTGACCACTGAGAGACACATTTGCGCAGTTTCAATGGGAAATGACTACTACGAGATGAGGCCATGGGAGGACACATCTATGCAATTTCAGGATGCAATGACTATTGTGGGATGAGGCCCTAGGTGGACACATCTGTGCAGTTTCAGGATGGGAAATTGAGATTCCAAAGGGAAAAAACTGTGCATTTTCAGGAAGTAGTGGGTTCCGACTGAGTGAAGGACATTGGAGGAAGCCATTGTGTAGTTTTGGATGCCAATAGAAGCTGATATTTCTTCACATTGCACAATTCTAGTAGAAAAGGGAAAATTTTGAGGGTTGCAGATGTGAAGTGCTTAGTTTGGGAAAGCTGGATGAGACTAGGTTGCTAGGGAAACTCCAGAATTTGGTTAAGTGTGGGATCGATGGAACTTATGTGAATAATGATAGAACTTGACTATGATCACACACTTGAACACTTAGTGATAGAACATAGACCATCCAGAACATATAAAAATGTACTTTGCTTAATGCAACAACCTTTGTGGCAGCTTACGACAAGTGCGGCTCTGATGATAGACTTTGAGAGGATAAATGTGACACTTGTGCAAGAGTGCACGAGATGAGTGCAAAACATTTCTATGTGGTGAGGACAACCCATTCTCAGAAAGATTTCCCCTTGAAGCAAAACAAACTTCCCTTTGCATGACAAGTGATAATCCCCATGCCTAAAGATGACACATACTATATAAAGATAAAAGCGTGAATGACTCTTAAGATTGAAGAGAGGAGTTTAAGATCACCAACTTACCAGTAAGTGACTAAGGAACAATTGATCACAAGATACACATTAGGCTCTGAAATTTAAGTGTAGGCCAAAATATTGGAGGGTGTTGCAGCTGTTACAACAATCACAAACGTAAAGAGATTTCTATGAATGGAATGATTTGAATTTTTATAAAAAATTTACCATTCTCTTGACTAAGGTAATACCTGTATGTTTAGCGCATTTAGAAATAAATAAATGTATTCTCTAATTCTCTACAACTATCCTCGTTGTAATAGAGTATCCTCATTGTAATAAAGTGTTCACTATGTTTTCTTCTCTACTATCTACTTGACTAACATAGGACTTATAACTTTAGCATACTCCATTATTAAAATTATTTGTAATCTTTTACTAATTTGAGTAGTGTCTCCATAGTAAATACTATTTTTACTATCATATGATTTTTTTTTAGATATTTTTGTCATAAAAAGTGACACATAATAAAAGTCAATGCCAATCTTAAAAACATAACAATTCTATTTTCCAATCTTCATTCTATCTGCCCAATAGAATAGTAAACCAATTCAGAAATAGAATACAACAATTTTTCACTTAAATGCCAACAAGAAAAGGCTAGAGTTAGATGCATCAACTTGACCAATTTCCTGGGGAATTAAGAGTCAAGTATATGGCTCCCTCCCAACCTTGACACAATAACTGCTATCGCCCCTGAGTAATTTAGGCCCACAATTATTCTCTCTGTCTATTCCTCCTTGCTTCTCTCTTTCTCTCCAATTCTACTCTTAGAATATTTGAGACAAAAACAAGAGAATTCTCAAAGATATTATCCATTTACCACTCTTTGGGTGGTTATTAACTATCTGAACCTCACCAACAAGGGGCAGGTAGTTAACTGCTCATTAATGAGCTTTTGTTTCCCACTTCTGAGGACATCTCCCTGCCTTATAAGAAACCTTTAATTAACCAATATTATAATTTCTGAATTAAATCTAATCACCTAGATTAGTTGCCTAAGACTTGCTGATGGATAATAATTTTTCTTCCTTTTTCAACCATTGGTACTCAACCATTAGTTTCCTAGTTTTGTTTTTTTTAATAAAACATAATTACAACTTTACAAACAATTATTATCAACAAAATTACTGATAATTAAATGTCCATATGTCTTTTAATGTAGCATACTAAATAAAAAATGAACTTATGCACATTTAATTACAATGAAATCATTAAGATGAGGGATATCACAACTCACTTGATGTATCTTCTCCAATGCCTTTGACCTGCTCTTATTACCTCTAGTTGGAGCATCAATGACCAAGATCTAATCATGACCGATGGCTCAAATAATCTTAGACTTTGTTATGTCATTTTTCAAGAAGTCTCTAAAGTAAAGCTGATGTCTTAAATTGATACATATTAATTAATCAATTTTCCTAAGTTAGACTTAGGCACTTTTTTAATTATTAATTAATTAATTTAATTTAGAGGTTTCAAAGTTTTTTCTCTTGAAACCCTTTCTGGTTTTTAGATCTTGTGTTCTTTAGCCTCTCTAACACCTTAGAGACTAGAACACTTGTCTAATGCTACTACAAAAATCAACACTCCCTCTTAGTGAGGAAGGTGTTCTCCACGATACCCATTTGTTCTTTGAAATAGATGAACTCAACTCTCCCTGGAGCCTTCATGAGTATATTAGTCACATGTTGGTCTATGGGAACATACTGTAGCTGAACTGTTCCATGCTACACATAATCTCTGATGAAGTGGTATCATATGTCTATATGTTTCAACCTACCATGAAACACTAGATTCTCAGAGAGCTTGATCAAATTCCAATTATTGTAGTAGATATTGGTTGCCTCCATGCTTTGACCAAACAAACTCACTAGTAGCATCAAAAGCCAAATAACTTCGCATGTGGCCATGCTAGTTTCTCTACACTTTGTCTTTTCCGAGCTTAGTGCCATAAACTTTTGGTTCCTGCTACACTAAGACATGGCTAAAAATCAGAAAGGAAGAAATATTTTCTTTATATAGATAATTACTTGTTACTTTCTTATCTTTATATTCTTCTTTTATCTTTTAGTTCATCAAGAAATTACCAAAACAATAGCATAAATATCACAAACACCATATATAGGTGGACAACTAGGGAAAAACCAATATCTAGGGGAAAATCCAGTCAAAAACTCTTCCTTAATAACTTCCTGAGATAATCCAAGACTTTTGACCTAGACATAAACTTCCTCCACACCAAGTCATCCCTTTCTTCCTTCCTGTAGATGATAACCCTTATGTAGAACTTTTGACCTAGCAACAACTTCGACCTAGCAACTGGAAGCAACAACAACAAAACCTTTGACTTATCAAAAAAGACTTTGATCTCCTAGAGGAATCCACACGAAAGAGAGATAGATAGCCCAAAATTTTGATCTTGCCTTCTTCTCCCATCTTCTCCAACCTCACACTTCTTTTAGCTTCCTTTTCCTACTTCACACTTTTCCAGCTCTTTATTTTGGATATCGAACTTGTGTATGTGAGAGAGTGTGCTTTGAATGAATTTGAATTGCTTCATATACAGGCTTCTAATGAGGTCGAATTACCTAGATTGAGGCCAACTTGGCATGGAGGGGACAAATAGCCTATTTGACTCAATATTAATTCTTTTTACATGATTCAAAGGTCCAAGAAGGGTGTCTTTTAATGGAAAATGACTCTAATGACTTAGAATAAATCCTTGAAGTCCTCAATGGGGACTTTGAACTAAAAAATTATGACCCAAGCATGAAACCCATGCTTTAATAAGTCATAATAATAATAATATCTTTTTTATTTTTTTGACAATTACATTTCATTGTGTCTCAATTACATTTATGAAGACCGAACCTAATTACATTTTTCAACACTCCCTCTTAACTAGGGAGGTATTCATATTAAAAAGTAAAAGGAATATCTCAAAACATATGAACTACGAAGAGTTTAGGCATCCCAATGCCATGGACTAGATTCCTAACTAGGCCAATATATCCAAGTTCCTCCAACAATTTAGGCACTCATGATGCCACAAACTAGATTTTTGACCAGGGAAATCTATCTAGGTAGGACTAAGATGGACTAAAGCTTTAAGCCTTTCTAGGTTCCATCAGGCTTACTTGCTAACCATCAACCCAAGGATCCAGGTGCATATTCGAGGCCAAAGCTCTATGACCAACAGCACCCTCCCTACATCAGGATACATACATCAACACATAGTGTCAGCTTGATGTCCTCCCAGGCAATGTGTCTCACACACAAAGCCTCAACACATAACATCTCTTTAACCTCAAGCATGATTTTTCAAAACACTCGAGAGATTTACTTGAACAATGACAACCCCAATTGTCAACATTCTTTTAAATATTCATGAGTAAACACAAACCTTCAGGGTCTCTTGACATCTTGACGCTGCCTTACAATTCATCATAGTAGGACTTCAAGGCTTTCCAAACAAATATTGACAAATTTTTCCTCAATCATTCAACTTCCTTTCCTACTTCACATATAGCAACCAAATCCAACTTTTCTTCTTTCAAGAATACCTTAATATGCATTCTCCAATTTCTTCAAGGTATCCATCATGGCTATAGTATGCCCTCCCTCTCAACTTGGGAGATATACTCCTTTCTTTTTTCAAGTTCCCTCTTAACTTAAGGAGATCAACTTATTTTTTATGACATCAAAGAGCCTTTCATGGCTTCCACCCTTCTTGATCATCATCATTCATATAAATTCCTTCATCATGCTTACCAAATTAAATTTAGTTATGAACATTTTCATTATCTTGAATATTATGTACTTGCAAAACTTAGATAGCAAGTACAACCAAATACATACATATAGAAGCATGAAGTTAACTATATTAGAATCATATAATAAAGGAAGCATTAGACATAAAATACCTAAACTTAGTTAGGTTCACAAACAAGAAACACATACTTTTATACTTCAACTACATGCCATGGTTTGGAACTAATCCCTAGTTGAATTTTGATACTCATATACAAATATATCTATGATTCCATTATCATGCACAAGCATATCATAACAACATATGTTATTCAAACTCAATTACACAAACACATTCAAACATCTAACATATTTGATTAGATGAACAACCATATTCCTAGGGTTTCATTCCTAAGACATTATCTAAAACAAGGGTCTTGCTCATAAACCTTAGCATACCTTAAATATTTAGGGTTTCAACAACAAACCCTAATTTATCAACAAAGGTTTGGGATTTTAGACATCATCATTCAACCTTAATAAGTTATGGATTTTATAACCATACCAAAACCCCAAACATGACATCATCAAAGCATTAAACGTTTTCTTTAGACTTCAACAATAACTCTAATTAGCTAGGGTTTCACACATCATCATAGATATACCCTTAATTTAGGGTTTTACAAAGAACCTTTTTCTAGGGTTCCACAAGAATAATCAAAGATACAAGGAGGGTAGATTTATCTAATGATGAATCACCCAATCAAGAATATTTATGATTCAAGATAGCTAGACACAATAATGTTAGTAATGTAGAAATGAATATACTTTTATCATGGAGAGAGAAAGACTTGTAGTGTAAGGCATACCTTTTGTTTCTTAACAAACCTTGTAATTCCAATGCTTTGTCTTGTGACGTTTTCTTCCATAATCCTTGAGTATTCAACAAGCCCTTCCTAAACAAGGAAGATATGAATAGAAATGTGATTAGTATTTAATGCAAACAAACTTAGTTAAGTAAGGAAAACTAAAAAGGTAATACATGGAGTAAGATACTTATCTTTGGAAGTTCTTGAGGGCTCCCTCCAAGATTGAGGGATACCTATAACCTTATAACATGATTCAAAAATGTTTTTCCAAAATATGTTAAATCTACAAATACTATAAATAAAAAACAACTAAAGATTAGAGCAAAGGACTTTGTAGTGTAAGTCCCTTATATCTTATTCTTCTACTTTATTCTTCTTTGGAGATCCTTCTTCATCAACATTAGTTTGGCTCATGTTCCTTTTCTTATCACTCACATTTTCAGAACAGTCACTTTTATAGTGACCCACTTTATGACATTAGTAGCATTCTATTTTGGACATATCAACCTTCCTTCTTGGCCCTTTTGACTTCTTGAAGTTTCCTTTCTTGTGATGAGAGGAGTAGGAATTTAAAACTTTCTCTTCTTCATTGTTGGTTACTAATCAAATTCTCATCTCTTCTTAGCTGCAGGCATTCCATAATTTTTCGAATGAATGAGTTTATTTCTGGTTGTTGATTCTTGAAGCAAAACCACTCCAAGTAGGTGGCAGTCACAATAATGTAATAATCACTAGTTATTTTTCCTGTACAATCTCATATATGGCTTGAAGAACACCTCTAATCCTAGCTATCCTTACAAATAAGGAAGCCACAATGTCATCTTTAATCATTTTTGTGGTCTTTAGTTCATTCTTAAGACTTGCTACTTGACTGATGTTCTTGATAGTGAACAATTTTGATAAGGCTTCATACATTTCTTGAGCATGATCTATGTTGGAAATGTATGGGACATAGTTGTCATTTATAACTTCTACCATTAGTGTCATAGCCAATATTTCTGACTCTCTAAAATTCACTTTATCTGCATCACTAGATCCTTTGGTAGGTTTCTTCACTTTTCCTCTGACAAAATCCAGGATCTTGTTCTTTTCAAGAATGAGATCAATTATTTTCATCGATGACTTGTAATTTGATGCTCCTTCTAGTTTTTTCTCTCCCTTTATTATGTTAGGCATTGTCCTTGAAGGTAGTAAACTTGTTTCCTTATAAGATCTCCTTATATGATCCCTTGCTCGATCCTTTTTGATGTTTCTTAGACTCCTTTAAACAGATCCTTAAATTACCTTTTTCCTTCTTCACCTTAGCTCAGAAACCATGTTAGAAAAACATAAAGGAAAAAATATTTTCTTTATATATATAATTACTTGTGACTTTCTTATCTTTATATTATTCTTTTATATTTTAGTTCATCAAGTAATTACCAAAACAATAGCACAAAGATCATAGACACTAGATAATCCAATACTCTTTACCTAGACACAAACTTCCTCCACACCAAGTCAGGCCTTTCTTCCTTCTTATAGATGGTAGTACTTAAGTAGCAATTTTGACCTAACAACAACTTGTAGCAGCAACATTGACCCAACTAATGGCAACAACAGTAGCAATAACTTTGAAATATCGAAAGAGACTTCGATCTCCTAGAGGAATCCACATGAGAGAGAGATAGATAACCCAAAATTTCGATCTTGTCTTTTTCTCCCTTATTCTCCAATCTCACACTTCTTTTAGATTTTTTTTCCTACTTCGCACTTTTCCAACTCTTTCTTCTGGATATCAAACTTATGTGTGTGAGATATTGTGCTCCAAATGTATTCGAACTGCTTATATATATAGGCTTCTGGTGAGGTCGAATTACCCAGATTGAGGCCGAATTGGTGTGGAGGGGACAAATAGCCTATTTGACTCAATATTAACTCTTTTTACATGATTCAAAATCCCAAGAAGGATCTCTTTTAATGGACAATGACTCTAATGACTCATAATAAATCCTAGAAGTCCTCAATGGGGACTTTGACCTAAAACATGATGACTGAAGCAAGAAAACCATGCTTTAATAAGTCATAATAGTAATAATAATAATAATTAATAATAACTATAATAATAATATCTTTTTCATTATTTTGATAAATACATTTCATTGTGACTCAAATACATTTTATGAAGACCAAACATAGTTACATTCTTCAACAAGACACAACCCCTAATCCAATGGTGAAGCAACACCCTAATGTTCTTTTATAATCCACTAAATTGCCTTCCCAATCTGCATTTGTATATCCATGTAATCTAACACCATCACCTCGAGTAGACCTCAAGCCATACTCAACTATGCCACACAAGTACCTCAATATATGCCTCGCTACTATCCAGTACACTATCTTAGGTCCCACCATAAGTTGACTAAGAGTGTTGACCATGAAGGAGATGTCTGGCCCAATGTTGACCAAATGCATGAGTGAATTGAAGAGTTTTTAATACAAGGTCAGGTCCACCTCACCCTTTGATGCATCTATCTTCCTCTAGTTAGTAATCATAGGCATGGACATAGGCCTACAATCTTGCATCTTGAGCCTCTTTAGGATCTCTATAGTATATCTCCCTTTCATCAAGTGCTTAGTATTTAGCTCAAAATTCAAATTTCTCATATTGGCTCGAAAATTGTATGGATGCGTCCATCTCGTCCAGATGATTGTAATGCAATTCGTTTCACCAAAAATGGAGTCCGGATGAAGGAGAAAAGGCCCGTTGTTTGTTTTCTTAAATAGTTAAAAAATTGCAAAATGGGACAAAATGGTAACATGACAGTCCAGTCAACAAGGGGTATTATTTTCAATTTTGCCCCAATGGGGCTGTGACAAGTGTCACCTCTGGATTCACCAATGTGGTTGTGTATAAGGGAAATTTCGTAGTTGGCCTCTAAGGTGGAATTAGATTTTTTTAATTTATTATTTAATTAAATATTATTAATAATATATATATATATATAATATTAATAATAATATATAATATATATATATATTAATATAATAATAATATAATAATAATAATAATAATAATAAATATATAATAATAATAATTATATAATATTATATATATATTTATATATTATATATATATATTATATTATATATATATAATTTAATTATTAATTAAATATTAATTATTAACCCAAAGTCAGGTAATGGCATGTATTACATTAAAGTTTTGGTGCTTGGCATATGCATTAAATCTCAAATGGTGCATAATACTATGTATTAAGAAAAGGTGATGGGGGAGGGCGGGTTTGAACCTGTAACCTCCCCCTCCCATTTTCAGGACTTATTGAGCCACAAAAAATACATTGAAAGGAGGGCTTGCACATAAATTTTTCAATGTGTGTTTTATGACCGATGGTGGGGTGGTGGATGCTAGCCCCGTGGGCCAGCCCCCACCCCATATGACCTTCAACCACATGTCCAAGGGCCAGCGCCACCATTAATCGCGATTAGTGCCATAATCGAGATTAGAATTTAATTATTCCATTTATTAAGTTGGCGTAATTTATGGCGGAGCTACCAAATCCAGAACCGCCACCAAACAAATTGAGTAAGTTATGGCTCAAACAGTTTTTCCTAGAAAACCTCTACTAAATCTGGACCAAATTGAGACTAGAAAGAAGTTTTCTTAGCTAACTTGGACCTTTTGAACACATTGGTACATGTATTAAGTTGCCATAGAGCTTTGTAAACAAAAGTGTTTCCACATTGAGCTAATACAAAGGCCCAAGCCATGGAAGCTGAACCAAGGAGATGTAGCCCAGGAGGGGTGAAATCCTTCATCAAAACACTGTGTTAATGTCTCCCTTTGATGGTTTGCTTTACTTTACATGTTTGATGTTCATTATTCATTTTTGAAGCTATTCTTCTTATGAATGTCTTGTTTAACTTAAGGAAATTTATCTGTTTCTAAGCACCAACAACTAAGGAAACTTCAGCACAGAAAGAAAGAAGCAAGCACATGTTTATAAATCTATAATTTTTATTAGCACAACAAAACTAATCATACAAAAATAGATCAATTTGGTGTCAAAGCTCAAGATTGAATTTCTTGATTGCTTGAGTTTGTGCAATTAGGGTTTTAATGGTTGCAAAATTGTGATGCTTACAAGGTTAAAGTTGTAGAGAGGAGAAGGGAAGCTATTGGTTGCAACCCATGAGGTAGTGCCCAGAAGAAGGAGAGCCACAAGGTCAAAACCTCCACCACCCAAAGTTACAATTCCAGCTGCACTTGAAACTCCTCAAGTTTTGCCTTCAATTGAGATTGAAGAAGTACAATCAATACAAATTTTTGAGCCTGAATCAATAGCCATTATATATGGGGAAAGAGAGCTTGAAGGACCCTCTTCAGAAGAGGAAGAATTCAAGAAATATTTCTATACTTTGACTAAGATGGTTAAAGTCCTCTATGAAGATAGAAACACCAGAATGGGTGGAGAGAGTTCTAAACCTCCACATGGAGGAGGAAGCTCGGAGGACAAAAAATATGAGAAGAAGGATTCCAAAGGGAATGGTGGAAATCCACCTCCATCTCCGCCATCCTCATCATCTTCTTCATCATCTTCACCATCTCACACAACATCATCTTCCACTACCACCACTGCCCATACTCATTCCAAAACCCTAAAAGGAAAAACTCCATTATTGAAATTGGACATAAAATTCAAACTTCCCATGTACATGGTGAAGGGAATGCATAAAAGTTAGACAATTGGATTCGATAGTTGGAGGTATACTGCAAAATTCAGAACCTTCAAGAAGACGACATAAAGATTCAGTTGGCTTCACTGAGGCTAGAAGGAGTTGCACTAGTTTGGTGGGAAGCAAAGACTCAAGAGGAAATGAAAATCCATGGTAAGATATCCATCACTTGGGTTGAATTTGTTTATGCAATTAAAATACAGTTTTATCCTTTAGCCTATATGTGAAAAGCCATTATGAGATGGTAGAATTTTAGGCAGCTTAAAGGCCAAACAATCTAAGATTATACATAGGAGTTTAGGAAAAGGGCTTTGTTATTAGGAGTGAATTTGAATTCTCAAGATACACTGCTGAAATATATTGGGGGTTTACATTCCTATCTGAAACATACTATTCTTATGTTCAATCCAAACAATTTAGATGAAGTATGTGTGCAAGCCACACATATTGAATCTAGAGGAAAGAACACTTATGAAGAGGATAACAATAAAGAGAAAGGAAGAAAATGGAAGGGAAAGAAGAATGCAAGTGTGAATAAAGAAGGGGAGAAAATCACATGCAAACACTATTCCAAAGAGGGGCATGATGAAGCCCACTGCTGGAAAATTGCATCCAAAAATGAGACCAAATACGTTCAACAATAAAGGGAAACAGAAAACCACTATATCACTAAAGAAGATTTAGGTTCTGAATCAGGTGATGAAAACAAAATCATTGTCATGGGAATCAAAGGAAAACAAGATATTGCAATCACTAGTTCACAAAACTGTAACACTACTACTACTCCAGATGAAAAGAGACGAATTGAGTTATTTTGTGTTAGGGTCATCTCCAAACACACCAAGATTGACACACTCTTCGATAGTGGGTCACAAGTGAATCTAATATCTGAAGACTTAGTCAACAATTTGAATCTTGAAATTGTACCTCACCATAAACCATACCCTTTGGGATGGATAACAAGAGACACAAGTTTACAGGTTACAAGAAAATGTTTGTTTAAGTTTGCAATCACTACAAATTTTGTTGATGAAGTAGGGTTAGATGTGGTATCGCTTGATATTTCAGGTGTGGTGTTGGGTAGTCCATATTTGTATGACTGGAAAGTAGTATTTTACCGCCATGAAAACAAGTATCACTTGTTCAAGGATGGTGCGGAGTACATAGTGAGAGCCCATCACAAAAAGCTTAACATTTCTTTGGTTAATGCAAGGAGGCAAAAACACTAGCAAATTCAAGTAAAAGTTTAGTACTTCTCATATTCAAGCCAAATGATGATATTTTTTTATGAAAATGTTGTTGCATGTAATGCAAGTTTCAATTTTGATTTGGTTAGTTCAGTTCATCAGAGTGTTGAAGTATTTTAGGTTGTGAAAGAATCGTCCTTCAAGGAGAAAGAAACTTCACATGAAATATCTTTGCAGCAAGAGGTTTCTTTTTGTGATGTTAGCAGGCAAGGGTTGACAAAATTGAAAAGTGTAGAGACACTAATGCAATGCAAAAGTTTGTTAAATAGTGGGGTCATTCAATCATCCCTTATTCCATGTTGTGCACCGATGGTTATGGTGCCAAAGAGGAATGGTAAGTATTTCAAGAAAGAGGACAAAAGGAGTATTTTTTGCCAAAGAAAGGTTGTAAAAAGAGGCCAGTGCGAGAATATACATAACACCAAACAAGAATTATTTGTATGGATTTTAATGTTGTATGTTCTTTGTAGCACTTCTACTACATACATGTATTTGAATTATGGGAAAAAATAGTCCTTTCTTGAAGAAACTGTCCACTTGGGTGACATAAACATGTTTAGAAAGTTTTGTTATGCACATGTCATCTATGAAGGAAAGTTGTTTGATGTTTTGAATATAACAAAGTACAAGTTGGGTCTCACTTCTTTGATGCATTTGGGCTATGATATTGGAGGAGGTAAGTCAAAGGCAAGCTTCTCCAAGTTGGATGCCATTGTTGATTGGTCAACGCCCAAGATCATCATTTTGATAAGAGGTTTGTTGGGAGCAGCCCAATTTTGGAGGAGAGTTGTTATTGACATTTCTCTTTCGAAGCTCCTTGGTATGCATTGTCATGTTTGTGAAAAGTCTTCCAATGGGGAGGAAAACAACAAGAGGCATGTGTTGCTTCAAACCAAAAGATTGGTTCAATTTTTTTTATGCTCTTTCAAAATTGAAAGGTTCATTTGAGTTTCTGGTTTATGCAAGCAACTTCACCATCTTATTTCATTCAAAATATTTTCATGGTGTAAAGATTAAGTTGCAGCGATCCATGCACTTTCATTGGATGGATATTTGTCAAAAATTTCACTTGGTTCGAAGGTAAAAAAGAGGTATAAGCAGCAAGTTCATTTATGCCTTTTAGGCCTATTGGTTACGTAACTGTTGTATTCAAGCTTCATTATGTTTTACATGAAAGTTATGTTCGGAAAATTTCATACTTTCAAGATGTACAATCAGGCTCGAGTCAAGAAAACCAAGTAGTGAAATTTTTTCATCCATTTGCATTATATTTCGTTCTGTCATCTTGGTAAAAAGGATGTTGCTTTTGATGGCAACATAGACAAAACCATGATTTTATATGAACGATTGAAGATGGTACAAAAAACAGTGCAAGATCAGCTTGAAATGGGCAAAGACAAGTACAGGTATATAACAGGGTCCTCAAGGCAAGTGAATGTTGATTTACTTTGAGAGGATCTCAAGGAAACAAATTTTTCAAAAGCCAATTGGATCGAGTTTGGAAAGGTGAGGGGGTTGTACCCTCATCTACTTGTCAGATGATAGTATATTTTGGGGTCCAAAAGGCTTCTAGTGGGGAGGAATGATCAGGTGCTTAGTAGTTAACTCAAAATTCAAAGTTCTTATATTAGCTCGAAAACTGTGGCTACGTCCATCTTGTCAAGACGATCGTAACACAAGTCGTTTCACTGAAAATGGAGTCCGGATGAAGGAGAAAAGGCCTGCTATTCATTTTCCTAAACAACTAAAAAAATTGCAGAATGGGATAGAATGATGACATGGAAGTCCAGTCAATAGTCCAGTCAGCAAGGGGAATCTTCTTCAGTTTTCACCTAATGGAGTTGTGACAAGTGTCACCTCCAGATTCTCCAGTGTGGTTGTGTGCAAGGGAAATTGCCTAATTATCCTCTAAGGTGGAATTTGATTTTATTATTATTATTATTTAACTAAATATTATTATATAAATCTTTATGTTATATTTATATAATTTTAAAATTATATATATATATATATATATATTATATATATATATATATATATATATACATATATATATATATAATTAAATATTAATCATTAACCCAAAGTCTGGTAATGGCATGTATTACATTAAAGTTTCGGTGTTTGGTGCGTTAAATCTTGAATGACACATAATACTATGTATTAAAAAAGGGTGATGGGGGAGGGTGGGTTTGAATCCATGAACTCTCCCTCCTATTCTCATGCCTTACCAAGGAGCCATAAAAAATACATTGAAAGGAGGGCACGCGCATAAATATTTCAATGTGTGTTTTATGTCTGACGACGGGGTGGTGGGAACTAGCCTTGCGGGCCAGCCTCCACCCCATATGACCTTCAACCACACGTCCAAGCGCTAGCGCCACCATTAATCGCGATTAGCGACATAATCGAGATTAGAAGTTAATTAATCCATTTATTAAGTTGGCATAATTTATGGCAGAGCCACCAAATCCGGAACTGCCACCAAACTTGGCAGACTTAACTAGAGTCTCTCCAGATTTAGCAGAGGTTTTGTAGGAAAAATTGTTTGAGCCATAACTTACTCAATTTTCAACCAAATTGAGATCATAAATAATTGTTCTTAGCTAATTCAGAGCTTCTAAACACATTGGCGCAGGTATCAAGAGCCATATTGCTTTGTAAACAATATTTTTGCCACATTGAGATAATATAGAGGCCCAAGCCATGGATGCTGGACCAAGGAGATGTGTCCCAGGAGGGGTGAACTCCATCAAAACACTATGTTACTGTGTCTCTTTGATCGTTTGCTGTACTATACATATTTGATGTTCATTATTAATTTTTGAAGCTATTTTTCTCATGAATATCTTGTTTAACTTAAGGCAATTTACTTGTTTGTAAGCACCAACAACTAAGGAAACTTCAGCACAAAAAGCAAGAAGCAAGCACATGTTTATAAATTTGTAATTGTTATTAGCACATAAAAAATAATCATACAAAAACAGATCACCCTTGAAGGAAGAGCTCCCCGCTCCTCTTCCATACCTCTAGGTCTAGGAAGTAATGCATCGGTCTCAGATCCTTCATGTCAAACTTTTCTGCCAAGTTCCTCTTGCATCACTCTATGAGCCCTGATGAAATTTTCAGGAAGAGGTCATCCAAATAACAACCTAGGATGAGTGGCTCATCCACTACCATTAGATAGTAAAGTTTGAGATATGCATCACTCTTAACAAATCCCATCCACTACAAGTAGCTGTAAATCCAACCATACCATGCCTTGGGAGATTGTTTGAGGCCATATAGTTTTCTCTTCAGTCTACACACATGTGTGCCCCTCATGTATCTCGAACCCCTCATGTTGTTCTATGTTTACCTCTTCCTCTATAACCCCATTGAAGAAGGTTGTCTTAACATCCATTTGGTCAATCTACCATCCCATTTGTGTTAGAGATATCACTGACCGGAGGGAAGTATATCTAGAAACTGGGGCGAAGATCTCCTCATAATCGAAGCCTTCTTCTGCGCATACCCCTTTGCCACAAATCTAGCCTTGAACTTCTCCACACTGCCATATGCAGTGTACTTAATCTTATAGATCATCGAGAGCCCAAAACTAACCTATCCATAGGTATTGACACTACCTCCCATACATCGTTCATCATGATGGAACTATACTCCTCCACCATGGCATCTTGCCACACTTGATGTTGTGAAACCTCCTAATAGCTAGAGGTTCAACAACCTATCCCACCAATGCTTGGTACCTGTCTAGATTTCTGCATTCTCTGTTGCTTGTCTTAGGAGTCCCCATAAACTCCTCCACATCCCTCAACATATGATGAGCTTCTCTACTGGTTTGATCACTAGTGGTGGGTGGTTTGACCAACTCCTCATCCTACCAATGTTTCTTCATCTTCTACGAATTTGATGGATTCCCTGCATCTGAATTAGTGCTTATATTGGTCACTATATTAGAGCCCTATGAATTTCCTTGCGACTATCTATACTATTGGATTAATGGAGCTTTTGTTGGATCAATTTTGTCACCTGTCGACATATCACGAGATCTCCTGAAGGCTTTGTCCTTCATGAAATTCACATATGGTCTCATGATAATCTTCTTATTACTAGGGATGTAAATCATGTATGCTTTTGAGGATTCACTATACCCCACAAAGAACCCCTTCTCTGCAGTATGATCCAAATTAGAGAATTTCTCATTTGGTACATGATAGTAAGCTACACTACCAAATATTCTAAAGTGACTAACCTCTGGTTTCTTCCCTGTGAAAACCTCCTCTGGTGTTATTTTCCCAAACACCTTGTGAGGAACCTTGTTTTATATATACACTGTTGTGCTACATGCCTCATCCCATAAAAACTTAGACATGTCCTGGTCATATAACATACCTTTTTCTACCCCAACTATAGACCTATTTTTATGTTTCGCTACTCTATTTTGTTGTGGATTATATGGAGCTGTCCACTCCCTCTTGATGCCCTGTGTCACATAAAACCCCGTGAAGTCTCTATTTGTGTACTATCCTTCGTTATTTGTGCAAAGCACCTTGATCTTCTTCCTCTTCACATTTTCCACTAGAGCCTTAAACTCTTGAAATGACTGAAGACCTCATCCTTAGTCTTCAAAAAATAGATCCAAGTCTTCTTGGAGTAGTCCTCTATGAAGGTAACGAAATACATATACCCTTTGAGAGATCTAGTGGACATTGGGCTGCAAATACGTAAATGTATAAGTTGCAACACACCATATGATATAATGTCAGTTCTTGCGAATGTTTCTTTAACATATTTCCCAAGTACACACCCTCTACACACATCATTGTGTTTCGTGCTTAATTTTGGAACACTTGCCAGTCTCCTTGAGCATCCTAAGTGCTCCATTTTCTAGATTGCCCATTCTCCTATGCCACAATTCATTCAGGTCTCTCCCACTGCTACTACTACCACTACTGTTGCTGCTGCTGATGAGTGCCTTTGGAGAGTCAAGCTGTAACTTATACAACTTGTTACTAATAACTCCAATTTTTTTCACCTTGTTCTTTCAACACAAATGTTTGGTGAACACCTTCTTCCCTTTGAAATATACATCATATCCCTTGTCCTAAAGTTCTAAAATTGAAATTAGGTTCATACCTAAGTCGGGCACATGAAACACATCTGTAACACTTGTGCTTTCCCTTGAGTCCCTCTGAATCTCGATGGTATTGTTGGACAAAACAATTGTCTTTTAAATTCAGAGCAATGGTTCCAACTCTCACATTAATTGTCAACCTGGGTAGGTTTTTTTATTGCAAGGCTATCACATAAAGTATATGCTAGGACAAATGATGTTAATGCATCTCAAAATCAATTGTTGTAATAACACTCTCAACAATCCAATCACTCTGGATTTTACACTCTTAAACTTTTCTCACACCTTCAGAAAATAAACGCACAAGACCAAAAAAAAACTCTTTGTCACACGTTCACTCTTATTCGAAGGGAAATAACACTCCTGGAAACCATTCATCCAAACAAATATTGAACCAAACTTTCAAATAAAATAAACACACCATCAAATTGTAACAAGAATTAAATAACTGTCACACTGACAAAGGGACTAATCCAGGACCTATGTTGTTACACAATATAGAGGTTAGAATTCTGCAATCATTTAAGCATGAATATGATTAACAGTAAAAATAACAACAATCGTATAGGAATCATAGCTGAGAGGAGAAAAAAAATAGCTACAATAACTTCCTAACTAGTTGTCCTTGCTAAGGAGGGCCCTTCCTTCCTAGAAGGGGCTAGTACACTACACAACACATAAGCTAGTTAGCAGAAAGGTATTGTGCCAGGAATAATTGAGATTTTCATTAATAAAACATACATTATTACAATGTTGGTTCTCTTCCCCCCCATGTATCTATATGTCTATTTGTCTCACACAGGGAAAGAACATGAATCCTTATAATTTCAGATTACAATAATAAGATCATCATGAGAATCTCTTGATTATCATGTGATCTAAATCGAGAATACATAGTAACAGTTTGATGATAATTTCCAAGGTTAGGAAAAAGCTGTAACAACTTTTCCAAATTAAAATAATCATTTATAGAAAATCTTAATCATTTCAACTATTTTGTCCATAAACTTCTCCTTTGATAGTTGAACTAACTTTGACCAAATGCTTTCTAAAGTAGACTTTGTGATTAATAAAACAATATTAGTGTGTCCAAAACAGGTCTTGAAATATAACAACAATGATCAACGAGTTTTTTTCCTGTCCTTCGCGAGGCAAAACTGGAAAGTGTAATCCTGCAATAATATCTCAATAAACGTCAATCTCTGTAATAACCCAATTGTCACTTTTATGATAAAAATAACCTAAAGTAGTAGTTCTCATGCTAAATTACAAGTAGAATTAGATAATAAGGATGACATATAAATAAATACATACTTAGGTTAATAATGGTTGTTAGTAATAGAGTATGGTATTGAGAGTCAAAAAGGGTAAATAAAAGGTAGGAAAATGAGTGCAAATGGATGTCAATTCCACATCCCAACAGACACCTCTCTTGATTGGAGTACATTTACTTTTGTTTCCAATTTGGATTTGGAAGTCAACCACCTCCTCCATATAGATGGAGAAATAGTCTCTAAATCCTGTTATGTGAGCTGACGCTCCACTATCTATATACTAGATACCCCATGAAGTTGAGTTAGAGAGGCAAGCTATCTAAGCGAATTCATCTTCCATTCTGGAAGACAAATTTGTAGCTTCTTGAATGTTGAATCTCTCTACGATCATACTGGAAACTATAAAAAATTCAAATACACTAGAGAAGTCCTGAGTATAATTCTTCATGTGCCTTTATTCCTCTCGACACTGATTTTCAATTGAAAAATCCTTGTTGCAAAACTTTTGCGCTAGATCTTCTCTGTGAATTAACTAATCTACTCCTTGGAAACCATCTTCGATAATCCTACTACTTAATACTATGGATCTGAGGAAAAAATTGAATATTGCCATGATAACATGTAATAATTCTCACAATAAAATTATGCCGCAAAAATATAAAATTGGAACCAAGAAATAGATTCACACACAATAAAAATAAACATTGTTAATCTTGGAAAAAAGACCCTGGAAAAACCCTCAAGGGAATACCATTACAACAAATAAGGGTTTCTTTATTATGCAACAAAAATAGAGAATTATAACTAGATGCTCAACTGGAAATCCTTCAAAAATTTATCTAGACTGGAACAATATTGGGAAAATTATTTCCCCTCATAGCAAATCGATTTGGCCTCTCCTTTTGCACTCTCAGTCCTCCCTAACACTCACACCACTGGCCAGAAATGCGCACTGCACCCTATAGGAATTTCATTTTTCCTTGGAAACTCGTCCAGGTAAGTTGTTCTGCCTCCCTCTACCTCTAGAACCAATTCGGTCTGCTTCCCTGGATTAGATCTCGACACTAGCAATTGCATCGATCCTTCTTCTGACAACTCGTACTAGCCAACTAGGTAACTTGTACTGTAGAATATGGCCTCCTTTGTAAGATAATTTGGTATCATATCCTAGCGTTAGATCACTTGAAAACCTCCTAAGAATTTCCCTTAAAAGTCTCACTACTTCAAACTCTTGCTACTATCTCTCCCTTGGATCAAACTGTACCCCGTTGAATTCAAACAGCCTCGTTCACTTGATGTGTCTCTCTAATCCCTTTGAATCGATCTTATAATCTCTCGTTGGAGCATCAATGACCATGATGTAATCATGATCGATGGCTTAGATCATTTTAAATTTCGTCAAGTCACTTTTCTAGTAGTCTTTAGAGAAAAATCATTTTCCTCAATTAATACCAATTAATTGATCAAATTTTCCAAGTTAGAATTAAGAACATTTTACTTATTGATCAATTAAATTAATTGAGAGGTTTCTAAGTGCTTTCTCTTGAAACCCATTCTGGGTTTTGGAGATCGTGTTCCTTATCCTCTCTCACACCTTAGAGACTGTAATAGTTGTTCGATGTTTCTCTAAGAATAAGCAATATTGATTATGCTTAAAAAATTAGAAAAATTGAATCAGGAAAAGGAATTTGTAAATGAATATGTGAAAGAGTTTTGCAGAGTAGTCACCATTGTAGGTCTTATGATGATGAATGAAGAGATGACCACTAGATTTGTGAATTCCCTTAGACTGCCCATTCAATTATAAGTATGTATTATGAATGTAAACCATGGATGGTGGTTATTAGGTAGTTTGGAAGATGGGAGTGGTTCAAATTTTATATAGGAGGAAGATCAAACAATAAGTAATTGTTGATCTATCAAAAATGTTGTGAGAAAAATGCACACTTTATTTTCTATTAGGGGAGCATGGCGTAGGAGCATCCTTGGATCCATGTAATCATGTATACTAAAAAGATTATAACTGTTTTAAATTTTGGTTGTGGTGAAATTTCCTTGTTATAATTTGCAATGATTTTAGTGATGACAGGGACAGAGGTCTCATGTTTTACCATTCCTTCACTTCAAATATTTTGATTTTGGATTTGAAATTTGGATATACTAGTATTATGGAACCAACTCACAAAATAGAAGAAAATATAGATCAACGACTCCAAAATAAGTCTCTTCGAGGGGGAAACCTCCTTTACATTACACAAATGAACAATTATTCGATGATACAAATGACAATATCTGCTTTCTATATATAGGAGTCTAAGGGATCACAATATAGTTAGAGCTGACATAAAAATAATAATGTAAGGGCACAACAATAACAATGGTGGACTTCTATGGGGCACAATAATAACAATATGGGGACTACATGGGAACAATAATATAATAAGGGGTTGCACTAATAATAATAAGGGGCTAGTAGTATAGGGACCTAACATGCCCCTCTCCTTCAAATAGTGTTGTCCTCAATGCTTGAGTAGTTTTTGATTCTTTTGTATAAAATTATCATCCTCCCATGCGGAATATTTAGTGGTTAAGTTCTTCCACTTGATGAGATACTCTGAAATTGATCGATTTCATAGTTGTCGGGTTCTTATTTCCATGACTACTTCAGGTTCCAATATGATTTTACCTTCCTCGTCAGGTTCCAACAATATTGTTTGAACTGGGAGCTTGTCACCTATAACCTTCTTTAAGCATGAAACATGGAAAATTGAGTGCACTTGGGAAGATGCAGGAAGCTCCAATTTGTATGTATAGTACCAATATTTTGCAACACTTTGTAAGGACCATATTACTTTGGTGATAATTTATTGTCCTTCCTAGCTTACTTTAGGGACATTTGTTTGTATGGTTGTAGCCATAAAAATGCCTAGTTTCCTACATCAAAACTTCTTTTGCTGCGATGTTGATATGCTTGTTGTTTCATTTGATTTTGTGCCAAAGTGAGGTTATCCTTTAAGAGTTGGATAATTTGTTGTTTATTCTTGATGTGATCTTCCATTGATTCAACCTTATAATTTTCTCTTAAAGATGATATGATGAATGGTGTATGATATCCATAAAGTGCTATAAATTGGGTCGTTTTTGTTGAAGCCTTATACCACCATTCAACTAGAGGTAACCACTTGACCCATTGTGTTTTTTTATCAGATACAAAGCAATGAAGATATCCTTCCAAACATTTGTTCAATATCTCCATTTGACCATCTATCTTGAGAGTTTTAGGAGTGGTAATTCCTGCTAATGCACTACAAGATATGATCATATTCATTTCTTCTTTCTTCGGGGGTTGGTTGTTGCTGTATAGCCTCTTCTTTTGACGTTTCTTGATCCTTTTCTTCCTCCTCTTCACAATCTATGTAAAATAATTTCTTCTCAGCACACTTATGACCTTTAGTGTATTCTCTATCACAACTGTAACAATGCCCTTTTTCTCTTTTTTCTTCCAATTATTGTGATGTCAACATTTTAGGTTGTGGAAGGCTAGGAGAAACAACACTTCCATCTTTATAGTTGTGAGTGGTAGGATTCTTTGTTTCCATAATTTTTCTTGCCAACCTGAATGCCTTCTCCAATGCATCAGGTTCTCAAAGACGAACCTCATGTTGAATGTTATCCTTTAAAGTCCCTATGAAGACATCAATCCTCTGCTTCTCTGAAATATTAATTACCCTATTATTCAATTTTTGGAAGTCCTCAATGTGCTTGTCCATTGAACCCTTTATTTTAGATTTATCAATTGACTAAAGAAGGTGTTTCTTTTTGTATCCTCATAATGTGTTATCATTTCCTCCATAAAAATGGAACCAGTAACCACTTTTTTACGAGCGAAAAGCAATTGATACCATGAAAACTGACTTTGTTCTAAATATAAAGTTGCAATACGTACCTTCTGTGCGTTTTTCACAATATGAAGATCAAAATATTTCTCCATCTGTAGTATCCATGTTACGGGATCCTTGCCATCAAACTTCCTCATATCGATCTTTGGAATATGGTGGGTCTTCAATCCAATGTTAGATTATATGAAATCATGATTAACATTTACTTTGCTCTCATCATGAGTTTCCTCTACTACCTTTTCACCATTAGGAGGCCTTTCTTGTAGCATGTTTGTCCCACCTTCCTTCAAATCTTCCATGTCTTTCTTCAAACCTTCCATGCCTTTCTTCAAAAATGCTTCCATACCATCGATATTAGCTTCCATGGCTTATATAAAACTATTTATCTTAGCTTCTATTGCATTCTTCAAATCATCCATCCAATTTTTCTTACTAGGTGTTTCTGTTTTCTTGATTCGAGTCATTCTTTTTCTTGCTTTTAGGAGTTCGATATTTAAACCACTGTAACTCTGTAATTTCAGATTTCCAAATTCTGAAATTGTTGGCTATGGTAGCCCTCTGAGTCCTCTTTCCAACACCACAAGTCTGATAACAATTGGATTCTCCAAGAAAGAGTTATGCCTAATCTCCCAAGTCAACTTGCTTATATACTTTTTCAGTAGAGTGAACTTGTACGAAGTGCCACGTGTCACAGTTTTGACCTTCGACTCTTAAAATGATAACCAACAAACTATAGTCCATCTTCTTCACGTAACTCTTTACCAACTTTGAATATGATGCTTAGAGAGAAAGTTATTAAGATTTTCCCACGGTCACCTGTTTGAGATGGAATTTGGGAGCTTGCAAAAACCCTAACTTCCTCAGATCATATCTCTGACACTATAGCAAGCCAAGAATTGAAATTTAGGCATGAGGTTCATTAAGATTAAGGCTGAAATAAGTTTTAATCTCAGCTTTTGAAACATCGTAGAAATTTTTTTATAGTGAAAACTCCACAATGACTTGTTTGAAGCAACGAAACCCTAGAATACAAAGCTCTGATACCAAATGGTATGGAACCAACTCTAAATATAGAAGAAAAGATAGATAAATGACCTCAAAATAAGCCTCTTCGAGGGGGAAACCTCCTTTACATTACACAAATGAACAATTCTTGGATGCTACAAATGACAAGACCTCCTTTCCATATATAGGAGTTTAAGGGGTTACAATATAATCAGAGCTGACATAACAATAATAATGTAAGGGAACAACAATAAAAATAGTGGGCTTCTATGGGGCACAATAATAACAATATGGGGACTAAATGGGCACAATAATATAATAAAGGGGTTTCACTAATAATAATAAGGGTCTACACTAGTAGTATAGGGACCTAACAACTAGATAAGACATATTCCTTTATGTACTCTCAAACTTTCATGAGATAATATAAAGGGATGTACTTCGACCCTGAAATAGACTTGACATGAAACTCACATATTTTGATTTCCACTAGCATAAGAAGTTTGGATATATTTTAGAGGAAATATGTCAATGTACACCTACAAATTTTAGTTAGAAAACATGGATTTTAAGGGTTGTGGCCAAGCCCCAAATTGAGGAAAGCAAAGATTTCATGTGCTTTGATTTTTTTATGAAGACATGTCTTTAGTTTTTGACCATCGTGTAACCTCAAATGCTTTATTTTGGAGCTAAAATTTGGATATGTTTTGGAGAACATATTCCTTTAGTTACTTGCAAATTTTCATTAGAGAATATTGAGTCTAACGGTTGTGGAAAAGCTTTGAACTAAGTATGAAATAAATATCACATTTCATTCCACGTGGATTCTTTTAGTTTGGTTCTTGAACATTCAAACCATGAATTTTGGGCTACGAGTGTCACATGTGTAGCAAATGAATGGATTCGTATTACAAAACAATGTGAGGGTTGCGATGGAAGACCACCCAAGCATACACACACTACTATAATGGGAAAATAGGAGTGAATTCACCACTTAATTTTAGGGTTAAATTGAGAAAACCTAGGGTAAAACAATAGAGAATCAAAAGAAAAAGGAAAAACATTAGATTTATTATGATATTAGGATCTTTGTTAATATCAATATGGGGCGATAGGCGATTAAGTTGCTTCAATTGAGTTTTCGATCAATTTTTTTCAAAAAATTAGATAAGGAGAGTGAATCAACTAATTAGGTTTAATTAATTGATAATATATTTAACGACCTAAAAATCCTAAGGATTAAAATACAACGAGAAGAATGAGAATAAATAAATTGGAATTTTTTGTTGTAGATGATGAAGCTCCCTAGGATGAATATGAGAGTTGTGATAGAGCTCCATGAGTGATCCATGACCCAAAATATTCTACACACACAACTTTAATTTCTCATAAGACAAAACTTGACTTCACCTTTAGTACATAGTTCTCTCTCTCTCTCTCTCTCCCCCCATTTGCGCCTGTGATGAAAACACACCCACATAAAAAAAACATTTGATCCACTATTGTAAAATTAAATCAATAGAAATGCAAAGTAAAAACACCCCACTATCCTGTTGAAGCCTTGAAAATCGCTACAACAACATGGAGGAAAACCACTCGGTTAGGGACTTGAATATCGTCCCTTTTCCGTTTGGAATAGTGGCCCCGATTGGATATAACCAAAGGCCTTTTGCAATTGAAAAATCACAAGGAATAATGTGGCATTAGAATGTGCCCGACTGATGATTAACAAGCGCAATTTTTCCTTTTATTCATTCTTATGTTTTAATTAAAGTCATGCCTTTTAGCAAGTAACTTTATAGCAATCGGAAGATCGGACATGAAGGGAGCGACGAGCCTTTTGCTAGTTTGCTATTCATCCAGATGCAACATGTTTATAAATTGTGTTAATTGTTATATCAGGTCTGAATGGTTTATTGCATATCGCAATCAAAATGGTCCTCAGTGTTTTTTTTATATATCGTGTTCGTTATAAATTTGCGATGCAGGAAATTTCCAATATAAATTTGCTTCTTGAACGATTCTCAGGGGCTATACTTTATTGCATCACAAATTTTGAAAGGATAAAATGGGGGTTTGTTCATTAAGTGTTATGCAACCAGCTCACAAAATAGAAGAAAAGATAGATCAATGAATTCAAAATCAACCTCTTCAAGGGGTAAACCTCCTGTACATTACACAAATGAAAAATTATTGGATGATACAAATAACAAGACCTCCTTTCTATAAATAAGAGTGTAAGGGATAACAATATAATCAGGGCGACATAATAATAATAATTTAAGGGCACAACAATAACAATAGTGGGCTTCTATGGGGCACAATAATAACAATACGGGGACAACATGCGTACAACAATAACAATAAGGGGCTACAATGGCAATAATAATAAAGGAATACACTAGTATTATAGGGACCTAACATCCCCCTCTCCTTCAGAAAAGTGTCTTCCTCAACGCTTGAGTAGTTTTGGATGTTTCTCTATAAAATTCTCATCCTCCCATGTGGAATCTTTAGCGGGTAAGTTCTTCCACTTGATGAGATACTCTAAAATTGATCGATTTCGTAGCTGTCGAGTTCCCGTTTCTATGACTGTTTCAAATTCCAATATGATTTTTCCTTCCTCATCAAGTTCTGGCAATATTGTTTGAACTGGGAGCTTGTCACCTATAACCTTCTTTAAGAATGAAACATGGAAAACTAGGTGCACTTGGGAAGCTACGGGAAGCTCCAATTTTTATGCCATAGTCCTAATATTTTGCAATACTTTGTACAAACCATAATACTTTGGTGATAATTTATTATCCTTCTTAGCTTGATTGAGGGACATTTGTTTGTATGGTTGTATCCATAGAAATACCCAGTCCCCTACATCAAAACTTCTTTCTCTGCGATGTTGATATGCCTGTCGTTTCATTCTATTCTATGCCAAAGTGAGGTTATCCTTTAAGAGTTGGAGAACTTTTTGTTGATGCTCAATGTGATCTTCCACTACTTGAACATTAAAATTTTCTCCTAAATGTGATATGATGGACGACGGATGATATCCATAAAGTGCCATAAATGGGGTCATTTTTTGCTACAATATGGAAGGAAGTGTTATACCATCATTCAGCCAAATGCAACCATTTGATCCATTATGTCTGTTTATCAGATACAAAGCAAAGAAGATATCTCCAAACTTTTTTTCACTATCTTAGTTTTCCCATCAGATTGAGGGTGATAAGGTGAGCTATGAGCTAACTGAGTATCTAGACAAAAAAATAATTTTGTCCAAAAATTTCTAGTGAAAATGGGATCTCTGTCGCTTACAATAATGTTGGGTTTCCATGTAGATTTTAAATTGTTTCCATATATGCAATAGCAACTGTATTGGCTTTAAAGGGATGAGATAATGCACAAAATTATGTATACTTGGTAAGTCTATCAACTACCGCCCTAATGACACTCTTTCCTTCGGACTTGGGTAAACCTGTGATAAAATCCATTGAAACCTCCTCCCAATGTTGAATTGGAATGGATGAAGGTTGTAATAGACCCGGGGTCTTAATTATTTCAACTTTATTTTGTTGGAAAACCAAACATTCTTCCACAAATTTTTATATATCATATTTAAGGCCATCCAAAAAAAATTCCTTCTTAACCCGGTGGTAAATTTTTAAAAATCTTGAGTGCCCCGCTAAGGGAGAGGTGTACAATTCCATAAGAATATTTTGTTTGAGTTGGGTATTCTTACAAAGGTATAAGCAATCTTTGTACCATAACAAATCCTTTTTCCAGCTAAATGTATCATATGTACTGGGATCTTGTCGTAAATTTTGAATGAGTGCCCACACTTCTTCGTCATTCTTCAATTCATCCCTTGCGTCATTTATCCAATCTGGTTGGATAATAGAAATGGCGCAAAGCAATGCTTCCACATCCTCATCCTTTTTTGAGAGTGCATCTGCAACAACATTTTGCTTCCTTTTTTTGTAGATGATTTCAAAGTCATAACCCAACATATTTGTGACCCATTTTTGCTACTCTTCTAAAGATAATCTTTGTTCAAAAAATTATTTAAGACTATCATGATCTATTTTTATCTTGAAGTGTCTCCCCATTAGGAAAGTTTGCCATTTCTTAAGTGCAAGTAGTATTTAAAACATTTCCTTCTCATAAATATTTTTGTGTAAATACTTTCCTTTGATTGGATGACTTTTGAAAGCAATGTGTCTTTTTTCTTTCATTAAAACGACACTAATTCTGCTTCATGAGGCATCACATTCCACAATAAAGGATTTTGTGAAGTCTGGCATAGCTAAGACTGGTGCTTGGCACATTTCTTCTTTAATAGGTTTAAAGGCTTTCGTTGCTTTTGCAGTCCAAGAAAATGCATATTTCTTCAATAATGTTGTTAGAGTTGTTGCTATTCTCCCATAATTCTTAAGAAACTTGTGATAATACCCTGTGAACCCAAGAAATCCTCGTAGGTGTTTTATGGATGTGGGGATTTTCCATTCCTTAATGGATTTAATTTTGCTAGGGTCTACCTTAACACCTTCATGAGATACAGTATGACCCAGATATTCCACCTCTTGTACTCCAAAGAAACATTTGGAGCTTTTTGGATATAATTGAACATTTCTCCTCCAATAGTTTGAGCACCCTGTCACATGTTCAATATGATCCTTCCAAGACTTACTGTAGAATAGTATATCATAAAAAAATACTAACACAAATTTTCTAAGGAAGGGTTTGAAAATGGGATTCATTAAACCTTGAAATGTAGAAGGTGCATTGGTAAGGCCAAAAGGCATGACCAAAAATTCATAATGACCCTCATGAGTTCTAAATGTTGTTTTTGGAATGCCTTCGGTCTTCATTCTGATTTGATGATATCCTGAACGAAGATCCAACTTGGTGAAGTATTATGGGTCGCTCATGTATTATGGATCTTACACCTAGATGGATAATACACCTAGTATTTATATCCCACTAGAAATTCATCCCATTTCTACTGGTCTTTTAATAACTTCCCTAATTACTATAGTACCTACTTCCACTACTACTACACCAAATAAACAAATTTTTGATCAAAATCCTTTAATCCCTCACACATACACACCTGTTATAATTTTGTCATCTTCTCATTCTCATTTACTAATCATGGCAGCCCGATATGACCCCTTGGTCCTACCTGCACAACTCAATGCACTGCCTCAAGATTACCAGAGTAGATTTTCTCAATTTGATAGCATTGGACCCATAACTTCTCAACAACATATGGATAAAATGAATGACTACTTATACCTCCAAGAGATAGATGATGATGATGTAAAAATGATATTGTTTGCTCAAAGTCTCACTGGTGAGGTTAAAAAATGGTTGAAAGTATTACCATCTCGTTCTATCCCAGAACTTACTCAATTTCATGAAAGCTTCCTTAGAATATGGGAAGTGAAGAGGAACCCTCTAAAAATCCTAGAAGAGTATGAAAGTATCAAAATAGCTCCTGGTGAAACAGTCCAGGACTATTGTATCAGATTTAACAATATCTATAACTCCATCACTACAACAATACAACCCCCTCAAGGACTAGCGCCGATTAAATTCCTAGATGGTTTTGACCCTGATATGTATTACCAATGAATAGAAAGAAACCCTTCAACCATTGTTGAAATGCAAAGAAATGCAGTTAGTGTTGAAGCCAATCTATTAGCAAAAAGAGATAGACTGAAGTTTGAAAGGAGAGTTACCATAAAAGAGGAACATGCTACTTCTTCCTCTAATATTAAGTTGGATACTTTAGTAAAAACAATGGAGAGAATTAATATAGTTGATAGAGATCCCCCGAGGGAAAGCCAAGGTGGTCCCCAAATTAGAAATCCAAATTTTAGGAAAAAACAGCCTTAGACTAAACAAAGAGAGCAGAGAGGCCAAAATGATCAGCAATAGATTAGACCTCTATTCCAAGAAAACTATGCAGATGAGAAATATAACATACTTGAAGATCCTGAAGAAAATCAAATAAATTTATTTGAGGAAACTGAAGTTGACCATATTTTCCCGACTAAAGAAGAGCAAGACATTTTCCTAATTTCACAACCAGAAGCCATTCCATTATAGTCTGAAGACTACAAACAAGGATATCAGGAAGCAATTATGGAAGTACATAGACAATATAACTTGAGGAGTAAAAATACTACTGAAACTCCTCCCAAGAAGACCTAAATTGATACCCCTTCTACCAGTTAGCCTAAAGATGATTCTTAGAAAGAAACTTCTAAGAAACAAGATGCAACTACTAAAGAAATAGAAAAACCTCCTACATATTTTAACATTGAAAATGAACTGGATAAAGTAAACATTTCTATTCTCCTCACTGAATTAATCAATAAAAATGCATATAGATCACAAGTCATATAAGCCTTGAAGATAGGGGAAGGGACTCACATAGTTGATTTGACTGATGACCAATCTGAGCTATTGTTTGGACCTGAGGTCGAAGGAAAATCTCAAGATGGTAGTGTGACCCCTTTCTACATTAGCTTGACTATTCATGATAAAATTCTACACAATTCTATGCTTGACTCTAGAGCCTCACACAATCTAATGCCCAGTGCTATAATTTATGGAGAAGCTAGGCTTAAACATAACTAGGTCATACACATATTTATATTCATTTGATTCAAGGTAACATGCTTAGGATTAATCAAAGATTTATGTGTTACTCTAGTCCAAATACCAGAAAAGAGATTGGTGATGGACATTGTAGTAGCAGACATAACTCTTAAGTATGGAATGTTTCTCTCTAGATCCCATGGAGAAAAAGTACAAGGCACTTTACAAATGGATATGAATTATGCTACCATTCCAGTGTTTGGTCAGCCAAGGATATTATACAGGGAGACACTAATGAAGTACATGGTTAGTAGTTAAGACAAACCCAACAATTATCCCTTGTATTCAATACATTCAGACATGGATTCATTTATCTTATATAATAATGAATGTGTAGAAAATGAAGTTTCACACTTAGAGGCTGAAATCAGTAATACAAGAGTAATAAATGGGATACTGAAGAAAAGTAGGTAGAGGGAGAAGCTCTTTGGAATATGAATTTTGATGGGGCTGAGTAAGGATGGAGCAAGGGAAGGGGTTTTCATTGTAAACTCATCAACAAATATGGCAAATGGACATGGTTACAAACTTAATTTTCAGTGCACCAATAACATAGTTGATTATGAGGCACTGATCTTAGGGCTGCAAATTTTAAAGAAATTAGGAGCAAAAATAATTTATGTGCATGGGGATTGTGAGCTAATTATCAATATAATTAAGGGTGAATATTCTACTAAACACCCTAGATTAAGAGCCTATAGGAATGCAGTCTTATATTTCTTGCAATGGTTTTATGAATATGATTTCTCTATTATCCCTTGAAGCCAAACTATTTTATCTAATACCTTAGATGTTTCAACCAGTACTTGCAAAATGCCTTTCCATCCCAGTAGGAAATATGTGGTGGAAGTAAAACACAAGACAGTTGTTCTTGATAATGTAATATATTGGCAAGTTTTTGGTAATGATGAGAAAACAGAGAATTCTTTACAAATGAAAGATGAGTTTGAGTGTGTGAATATTGAGGTATATAATGATATTGATGATTATGTAAATAGTAATGAAAGAGAAATAGTGTTAAATGAAACTGATGACAATTAAGAAGAACTTGAGATTCTACAATTAAAAGACAATGTGCTACCAAGATGATTGGTGCCATTGGAAGAACTTGTTGAATTTAACTATGTGGCCAAAAATCCAAAAATTGAACCTATAGGAGATGAGGTAGAGGACTGTAACATAGGAATTGAATAAAATCCTAAAATTGTAAAACTATCTAAATCTTTGCCTCCTATAGAAAAGAAAAAATACATTGAATTGTTTAAAGAATTCTCTCATGTGTTTTCTTGGAGTTATGAGGACTTAAAATGTTATGATACTAGTATCATAAAGCATACCATCCCCATTAGAGAAGAATAGAAACCCTTCAAACAAAAATTACGAAGGGTAAATCCAATGTTATTACCTCTAATACAAAAACAAGTGAAAAATGTTCGATGCTAAAATCATTGTACCCTTAAGGTTCTCAAAATGGGTCTCTAATCTAGTACCAACTAGGAAGAAAACATGAGAAATTAGAATTTGTGTAGATTTTAGGAATTTAAACAAGGTATCTCTTGAAGACAAATATCATCTCCCTAAAATGGACCATGTTTTACAAATATTAGTTGGTTCGAGTAGAATTTCTCTGTTGAATGGTTTCTCAGAGTACAACCAGATTCTGGTTCACCCTGATGATCAACACAAGAAAACTTTTACTACACCTTGGGGGACCTTTTTGTATGTCAAGATGCCATTTGGCGTCATGAATGTAGGGGCCACCTTTCAGAGAGCTAGGCACTATGCATTTCCTGATGAAATAGACAGGTTCATAGTAATTACCTAGATGATATAACTATGTTTTCAAAAATATATGAAGATTATTTGCTACATTTGAGAAGAGTTTTTGAAAAATGCAGAAAGTATGGAATATCCTTAAACTCTAAGAAAAATCTTTTTGGTTTAAAGGAGGGAAAACTTCTCGGTCATATTATTTCTAAAGAGGGTATTAGGATAGATCCTAACAGAGTCAAAGCCATACAGAAAGTTTACCCTCCTAGAAACAAGAAAGAAATCCAATCTTTTATAGGCCAGATAAACTTCCTTAGAAGGTTTATCCCAAACCTAGCTCAGATCTTAAAATCCATCACTGATATGCTAAAGAGAGATGTTGAGATAAAATGGAACATTGAAGCCAAAAAATATTTTAATGAAGTAAAGTTAGCCTTAACAACAACTCCTATTTTAGCTAGCCCTGACTTTACAAAGGATTTTATGATTTTTTCTTTTGCATCTGAACATACTATTGCAACCATTCTTTTGCAGAAAAACAGTGAGGATTTGAGCAACCTATTTCTTTCTTTAGCAGGGCCTTGAGATATGCATCCCTAAAATATAATGTCATGGAGAAAAAATCCGTTGCATTGGTATAACCAGTAAAAGATTCCAGAGTTTACATTTTGCATTCCCACATCATTTCTTATGTTCCTAGTTCCGTGGTAAAAGATATTCTTACACACACAAATTCTAATTATAAATGAGGGAAGTGGATAGAAATCATCCTAGAGTATGATATTGAGATAAATCCTACCAATATTATTAAAGGGAAGGGATTGGCTAAGCTAATGGCCGAGTCAAATTTCCATGCTCTTGACATAAATTTCATAGCTGCTCTTGATGAACAGAAAGAGAAGACAACTCCATAGGTTTCATAAGCATTTGATACCTCTACATGGTATGCAGATATCGTTTTTGTTTTACAGAATTTATAGGTCTTAAGTTAAAAGCTATGAAATTTTGCATTTTATATTAGAATATGTATTGGAAAGATGCTGGAGGTATTTTTTTAAACAGTTTATTGAAGGATGAAGCAGATAAGACCATGCATGAATTTCATCAAGGAGACTGTGGAGGACACTTATATTGGAAAACCACAGTCAATAAAACCCTCATAGTTGGTTTCTATTGCCCACTTTATTTGCAGATGTGTACAAGAAGGTCTCAACATGCCATCAATGCCAAATTTTTGAAGGTAAGAGAAAGTTGTTTCCCTTGCGCCTAAAGCCTATTTTAGTAGAGGTCCCCTTCTAACAATGGAGCCTATATTTCATTGGAGAAATCCATCTGAGCTCCTCAGCTCAACATAGATGGATCTCGATAGTGACTGACTATTTTACCAAGTGGATTGAGGCTATCCCAACGAGGCATGTTACAGATACCATCATCATACAGTTTTTAGAAGGTAACATGCTGTCTAGGCTTGGACGCCCACATAATATCATAACACACAACGCTGCAACCTTTAAATCAAGGAAAATAATAGAGTTTTGTCATAAGTATAACATAAAATTAAGACACTCAATTTCCTATTACCCACAAGGAAATGGTTTATATGAGTCCTCCAACAAGAGTTTAGTCAACATCATCAAAAGATATTGCAGGAGAATAAAAAGTCCTAACAATAAAATTTGATTAATGCCCTGCGGGCTAACTGAATTAGCACCAAAAAGTCTATTGGGATGTCTCCATTCCAAATAATATATGGTGTTGATGTTGTTTTTCGTGCTTCTCTCGGAGTTCTTGTGTTAAAATTGTTACAAGAATCTCAAGTATAAATCAATGATTTACAGAGAAGAATTAATCAGTCCATACAGTTGCAATAGTCCATCGAGGAAGTCTAAAATAAAATTCAAATCATTTAGGACAAGATTAAAAAGATCCATGATAGAAGGACTAAGGAAGATGATTTCCAACTAGAGGATCTAGTATTGAAATGGGATTCAAGGAATGAGAACAAAGGTAAACATGGGAAATTTGATCATTTGTGGAAAGGACCCTTCAAAGATGTAGCCTTCCGAGGTAATAATGCATTTTTCTTGAAGGAATTGACTATACGCACTGCTTGGTGGACCTATCAATGGCAAAATTAAATCAATTTTCACTTAGACTCATTATATATACCATTGTACTATTCTACTACAAGAGTGAAGGTGATTAACATAAAAAATTGAAGCCCGAAGAGAAGGCCCTGAGCTTCTGGTGATTGATTACCCATATATAAGATTAACAACAGGTAATCAGTTTATCTACATAATAAGGACTCCATGCCCAATGGATAAAGGATACATATCTACAGTGTTCGTGACATCTCACAAGGAGCATGCGATCCCCATTGGAGCCACTTCTACGGTCCTTTAATCTATATGATCATAAGTTTATTATCTGTGAATTTTCATGTATATGATTATTATAAATAATTTTCCTTTCTGCAAATTAATTCCAAAAGAAAATAAAAAAGAATAAGAGAAAAGAAAAGTAAGGGGATACAAAAGGAAAAAATATATATGTGAAGAAACAAAAGAAAAATCAAACATACGAGAAAATTGAAAAAGAATAAAAATACCCCAAAAATAAATGAGCAAGCCTAAATGCCACTCAAAAAATAAAAAAAATGCATCAATAATACCTTAGAAAGTTTGAATAATATGCTGCTAGTTAAAATGCCACATTAAAGTTAGATAGATAGGGTTGGTCAGTTTAAACACACCGTTTAAGCATGATTAGGCTTGTTAATAAAATATGTTTAGTTAGAAAATAATGTGTTGACCACATTGTTTAATCGTGGTTTAAATTTGATTTGATTAGATTAGTTAAAGTTGATTAATTAAACTACACCATTTAATCATCGTTGAATTAACAATAAAATAAAATTAGTGTAATAGACCTGCTTTACATATGAAAAGCGCACACGTATATGGTTGAATAAAGTTTAATACGACATGACCTTTTGTCATTTTTTGAGTAAATTTCATGTGACATTCGACGGTGAAGATCTCACCTGCCTAGATCAACGACGGGTGATCACATTCGCTGCCCCCCCCCCCCCCCCCCCCCCCACCCTGAGCCCTCTGAATTTATCACGTGAGGAAGGGGGGGGGTCAAAGGGCGGAAACAATACCACTTTTTGCAACATGGCGGCCCCGTAGGTGCTTCACACCACCCTCCTCCTAAAAACCCCTTACTACCCTCCCCCCTCTGAAAACCACCCCCTGCGTCCTGCCTATTCCCACGACCATTGAATTTGGTCCGCTCCCACCCATTCCCCTTTTGACAAGTGGCCCTCCTATCCCCACATCACTCTGACACCATGACACTACATGGAATCCTCCCATTCACCTACTGTCCTGCCACCAAATTAACCCCCCGACCTCACTTCTACCCAATACACTGCTTCCACCTGGAATTTATTCCACCTCAGCATTAGGCCATTAAGCAATTAATTTTTACCCATTTCCTTTGTTGTTTCAAGGTGATAATTGTATCAGAGATGTTATAGTGCTTTTCTTGTACACCAAAACATGTCGCAACACCAATTCAACAGAACCTACCATTGCTACAATGATCCAGACCACCAATGTGACCTTTATATCTAGCCAATTATCAGTCTGCATTTGGCCACCAGTCTCCAACCATTTTCCCGAGTAATTTGAAAACTCCAATTTTCCTCTTTCTGTTCATCATGGCCCTCAAAGGAAAGTCTAAGCAAACCAAGGAAAACCCCATGTCAGCCCAGTCATAGACCTTGACCATCACCCTTTGGTGGACCAGGAGTACAAAATTACTGAAACTAGTTGTGAATTCGATTTATATGAACTTCAAAACTGGTTAAAGAAAAATTTCTTATAGCAGAGTGATGACTTGAGTATCTGGGACTCTCTTCTACCCTAATTCGTCTTCCCCCAGACACACTATTTCCCTTCTCCTGGTGTCAGTTTAGGTATATTCCTAGTCAAAGGGTAGTTGTGGCCTAGAATGGATACATTCTGTTCACCATAACCCACGAGTCAATCAAACAAATGTTGCAAATCCCAAATAGTGACTATCTAATCCCATTTTCAGTAGATTCCCTCATGGAACTCTACAAGAAACTTACCTTTCCACAGAGAGCTAGAATTTTTGAAATTTTTCTACCAAAATATGTTCAGTTACCAATGAAGAATCCACCTTACCCATCTTCTATGTTTCCAGACATGACCAAGCAGATTATTTCATTACTATCATGTATTTTAGGCTATCAATCCGATCAGTGGGTTGATGAGCCCATCCTAGTTTTTCTGTCAAAGTTTTCCACAGGAGAGAAACCTTTTGTCATTTTCAACTATATTTAATTCCTAACAGATACAATTCATGATCAATTTCTAAAATTCTCAATAGAGGGAGTGTTTAAATATGAATCTGTATTATTTTATCTATTTTTATTTCACCATGTCGAGAGATTCCATATTTCATTGTAAAAATTAGATGAGCAAAGAAATTCTCAATCAGTAATTCATTGGACTTCCTTGATGAGGAAGCATTCTAATGATTTTACATTCTGTGACATTGTAGATCTGTTTCTATACACAGTTTCTTGCTTGTTGAATAACGACGTGGAGCCTAGGATAGGACCATAAATACAAAGAATTATGCACCTCAGTGAGAAGACTAATATAGGAGATTGGTACTTGTACCAAAACTATACCAACATCAAAGTTTATGGGTGTAAATTTCCACCATACATGCTTCCAAAATTTGTTCCCATGAGGATCTTCTCATTAGAATACATAAGACAGATGATGAATACAATGATCTCCAATTTGTTGCAGCAAAGAAGAAGTCCCAGTTCAAGATCAAGACACATCTTCGACCTTTTATATGTAACACCATGGCAATAGGTAAGGAGGTAGATTTGCTTCTTAAGCAAATGAATTTCAAGCTGAGTTTCTCCTGGTCATATGACCCCTTTGGCATCATTTCCAAACTAAGAGTGGAGAAAAAAACCACTCCCTATACTCACACTCCTAGACCAGAGATAAAGAAATTTATGAATCGAAGTCAGTGGGAGGAGAATACTCTACAAGAGGCAGAAGAGAGGGTGATACCCACAATTACCTCACCGAATCCAATACCTCAAGAGAAACATGACAAGAGACCAAGGGAGGATGTTTCCCCTTTAGTGATAGAGATTGGAGTCAAAGAGTTTCAGATATACAAGAAGAAGCAGAAGACTAATCCTATACCAGTTTTTCTACAGGAGGATGATGAGAAGTCCACCATAGTCCTAACATGCCCTCATGCTTCCACAAGGAAATAAGATATCCTCATATGATCTCCATCTTCCTAAACTTCCCAAGATCCCCCAGATACAAATCAAACAACAAAGTTGGTTCAGGACTAGGGTGAACTAAACAACTTTTCCAAATTCAAAGAAATCAAGAAGAAAAATGAACTGCTCAAAGCCACCACATACACCAATTTTGGAAGCAGAAAACCTCTTCACAACACAAGATTCTTTCAGCCTTTGACACAGAAAAGGCGAAAATGCAAATTTCATTCCTTCAAGCGCAGGTCCCATTTCCAAAAACTCCAGCTAATTACAAGAAGTCTATATTTTCCTTTGATACCCAACAAATTCACCCTATTGACCAAATAGATAGGCATAAACAAATTGGTGAAATGCTATACTCCACTCTGACCAATACTGCCATGGAAACATCCAAATTGTAGGCCTCAGTCAGCAACATACAATATCAGTTAAAAATTGAAAAGGTTTCATCTATGGCTAAAGATACAAAGATTAAATCATTAGAAGACCTTGTAATCAAACTACGGTATGATCCCAGCGATGTGAAAGCAACAGAAGAGATTGTAACAATGAAGAATGATGGTATTGCAGCACTCAAGAAGCAGATCAAGATTCCCTCTACAAAAGACCCACATACTAAGTGTTGGGCATGGAATCCACCCCCCAAGGCATATTTTTGGGCTTAAAGCCCAAGTTTTGACCAAATCTTGTTGTAAAACTCTGTGAATTGCGGGCGCGGGGTGCGAAATTATGATAGAGTCATAGGCTTGTCTGCCCTAGTTTTGTAATGTAATGTCGGCTAGATAGACCTACCCATGGTCCGCGGACCATGGGATTGTATAAATAGATCAAGGCTCTAAGTTGTAAAGAAAAAATTCATGGGATAGAAGAAATAGCAGAAGATCTAAGAGAAAAGAATAGTTTCAGGTTGTAGAGTTGGAGAAGGCTCTGTGGCTGAGTGCGTAGAGGCCTAGTGGTCGACAGCTGAGTGCGCGGATCCCTCCAGCTGAGTGCGTAGGGTGGAGTCGACTCTGTAACTGAGGAAGAAAGTAATAAAGAGAAGTTGTGTTATAAATCTATGTATATGTTCTTGGGTTAATGAATGATTGATATACTTTGCAGTTATTCTGTTTATTTAATGCGCACATATGTATGAATGGTTTATGTTAAAGTATAACTTAAACTACTCAAGATGGCAAAGCTAACTAACTAACATCGAAACATAAGTAAGATCTGGGGTAATAACTAAGGGCGCAGTGTTTAGCCCCTCGGTAGGGTTGCGCGAAGGCATTATATCAGGCTGCGAGGCACGGGAAGTGCGCAAGGAAACCTACGCGCAGGGTCAAACCGTGGACCAATTGAACTTATCAGACATCTCCAAGGTGCGAAAACCTAGTTCTAGCACCCTCCCATACTACTTCGGGTGAGACCTCAGTCCGCGCTCCGTGGACTATTGCCAAAAGGGCCAGTAGTACCAAGATTTGTTTGGCTAATTAACTCTGAACCTGGGTCAGGCCCCAACAAGCCAACAAATGGTTTTGTTGCCAAGATCAGGATCTGCATAGAGATGTCTGATGTCATATCATTGGAATCCAAAAAAGAAAGGAATTGAAGATTGGTTGGACAAAAAAATTCACGAGTTCGTGGAGTAGGAAAACAAGAATCCGCGACTATCAAAATAAGAGTGGTTAGATTGTTACTTGTATACGGAGATCCACAAAATTTTCTTTGCATCGTTCCCAACTGAGTTGTACAAGTGGATCGTGAAGCTAGTAGACAGTAAAGGAAGGTGTAGAGTCAACAAACCTATTGTGTGGACTCCAGAATTGGTGCACAGACTAGAAGCATCGGAAGATAAGATCACCCGTGTTGTGGATCACTGGCTTGACCGAATTATAGGAGGATTTATCACCGAGTTCGCGTTAGATACTTCAGTCAGCTATAGCGAGGTAGAACGATGCTTCCACAAAGGACCGCGAGGTAAGTAAGTTAAATTTTTGAACACTTGGATTAAAATGCTACTGTGTGAAAAATAGGTCATGCGAATAAATTGATGTTTGGGGCTACGTGGAGTGGGAGGATATACAAAAACGAAGGTAGTGCAGAACTAGAAAATAGCCCCTTGATTTCACCTCTGCGAGAGAGTGAGGAAGAGCTCATGAAGGTCTCACCAAGAAGTGTGATCAGCTTGATAAAGCAACGAATTCCACACGTACCACTCCCACCTACACCACTGCCAGCTTCACCATCTTCAACCCCGTCTTTGCCCACACCACCTCCGCCAACACCAGAGTTTAATGTGGCAAGTGTGATAAAGTTGCCAGTGTTCAAGGGAGTAGGGAATGAAGACCCAAACTAATTTTGGTTCGTGGTAAAGGCTGTATGGGAAACGTAGGGAGTCATGGATGACAATATAAAGAAAGCAATACTAGTTAGCGCTCTACAGGATCACGCACTGACGTGGTACATTAAGCATTCCAATGACAATCTGAACACAGGGGTCGCGAATATCCAAGCTGCGCTAGACAAAGAATTTAGTAGGCCAAAATCAGAGACATAGCCAATCATTGGATTTAAGGAAAGCATGATGCTTCCAGGCGAGACCCCCTGGAAGCTGGATCAGAGATTGAAGAGTAAAATCCATCAAGCCAATGTGACCTTGACAGATGGGCAACACCACGCATGGTTTGTAGCATTGCTAATGCTGCATCTAAGGAACATGTTGTCACAACAGAAGATAACTGCTCAGGTTGATGCCTTAGAGATGGTGATGAAATTGCATGAAACCCCGATACAAGATCATAACCAAGATTTCAACAGATCCATGCACAGTTGCAAAACTTGTGCCTTGAGATACAAAGTTTGAAACAAGACAGAACAGCTCACCAAGAAGCGTGCAAGGAGGTATGGTGCATAAAATGCAAAGGCTGGGGACATGACAAGGACCATTGTCCAGTGTTCACAAATTACCTGGCGGGAGGAGGACTAATGCCATTGAGACCGGAGGCACAAGCAGGACCGAGCGCGACGCCTGCATTATGGTGCGTGATTTATCAAATAGGTGGGAAGCATGCTATAGATAACTACCATCTATTATAGAAGTATACACAGAATTCCCAGCAGTTGTTCTATAATTTCTGCAAATCAGTAGGCCACGATGAGCGCACCTGTAGAAATTATTAACTGATGATGGATCAAACTCCTACTTACAAAGTTCAGACTGAAACACGGGCCGTCGATCAAAATGTAGGGATGGTGCGCACTAGATTTTAGGGGTGCAGACAAGGCCGAGGAGGAATGGGACTGGGAAGAGGTCGCGGAAAGCTGATATGTTACAATTGCGGAGGGCCAGGGCATTATGCCTGCGATTGTACAAATCTAACAAGATTATCATGCTTGTATTGTACACAGTTTGATCACAAGACAGAGGATTGTCCCACACTGATAGCGAGGTTGTGTGATAAGGGAGCACTCCAGCCTCCCCCGACTTAGAACCTGCAAATGATGAGGTCTAAGCCATGCGAGGAAGACCCAAATGTGAATATCATGCTCCGAAGTGGTATCATGACAGGCAATGACAAAGGTAAGCATCCTGAAGAGAGTGCCTGGGTTCACAAGGCTCCAACAAAGGAACCAGAGTTTGATTTAGAGTGCGCTAAGGAGACATTCATGGAAGCTAAGAAGAACTTCGCAGATGCCTCCACTTTAGGAAGTAAAGATAGACTGGAACCAAAAATGGACCCATCAATGCTCACTACATTCTTGGAAACATGCATGAAGCTGTTGCATGACAACAAGGCTGTGAAGGAATTGCAAGAACTCATCACTAGATGTGTTGGGACCACGCCAAGAGAACCACGTGCAGTCCAGAAGCTCGGGAAGCACAGAAAGAGAACAGGAAGGGAGATGAGATTGACTGCACAGATCGAGGAATATGAAATGGATCAACTGATTATGGATCTAGGGTCGGACGTGAATGTCCTGCCAAAGCAGACATGGGAGCATATGGGTAGGCCTGCACTACAATGGTCACCTATCCAACTACACATGGCAAACCAGCAAAAGATCCTACGGATGGGGAGATTGTAGGGAATTAAAGTAGATATCGAAGGAGTGAGCGCGCTTGTAGATTTCAAAGTAATAGAGATTTTTGATGATAGCAATCCCTATCCTGCGTTATTGGGTATAGATTGGGCCACTGACATGAAATGGTGTGATAAATCTAAAGAAGCACAAGATGATTTTCGAGAAAAATTCATTGCGCGTAGTGGTACCTTTAGACCCTGCAGAAGGATCATGCTACAGAGAGATAGTATGCAACTATGACAGCAATGACGATCTAGACTGTATCTATAAGATAACCGTGGGGGAGCAACACTGGTTAAATCCAACAACGGATGGCAGAATCTCGTGGGAGCGAGAAAGCTCCTGCACCTCAGATTCAGACAAAGAAATAGAACGATGGTAGAACTAGTTACACGAGGTAACCACGCTCCACTGTAACATGATGACAAGGTTGTTGCGTTGCACGACCACAAAAGTTAGAGATCTGCCTACGTATGATGGGTTGAGCAAGGTGGATGATTTCCTGAACAAATTTGAAAGAGAAGTACCAGAACAACAATGTTTTGATGCTTTGAAATGGGTACTGCGCGCTATGCCTGCAAGATGGTGGGGTATGCATTGGAGGAGTTTTGAGGACTGGCACAAATGTAGAAGGATGATGCTCATGCGGTTTGGAAGGCCCCAGATGCGAATGAAAGCCAAGTATGACGGATGAAACAACCCACGCGCCCACCTTTCTAGATGGCTACAGGCGTATGGTGCGCAACCTGCACAAAGACACACCGTCCTCGCGATAGGAAACACGATCGACAAGCAAGAGAGGGCCAGACAAGGGCACGAACAACCCCTCCGTTTGGGACTAGGAAGTATGGTAAGACCAAGTGCGTACATGCATATTCACACATAAGCTTTTGATAAAGTACGCGTAGCACTAAACATAGTCCACCATGTGAACCGAGCTAACTGTGACCTACGGGTGCCAACGGTTCTCTGAGAATATAGGAGCATGTGCAAAACCCTGACCGCACGGGCACCCCCGAAGCTGAGGTATGAAGCGAAGGCTATCATCCCCATGGAACATGAAAAGTCTAGTCCACGCATAATAGAACCAGTAGACACGATGGTTTGCGGAGTTTGGAAAGAAAGAATCACACAGCCGCAAGAAGTAGAACACATGAGACTGGAGGAAGAAATTCAAAGGGGAAACCTTAGACTCCATGAACTTGGAAAATAAAGAGTACGGTTATGGAAGAAAAGCATTCTGGCAGATGTGGAAGTCAAGAAACTGGGGGACGAAATGAAGAAGATTTTCTCAGCAAAAAGACCATAATAGTAAGGCAGGGCACGTACAATCATGAGAATAGGTTTGAGGCCTATCACCGCGAATTTCTCAGTCTGATGTCGTGGATTAAGCCGCATATTGCTAAGAATAAAGACTGCAGCAGCGCGTTGCAATTAATAAAGTGCACAATGCTTACCATAACAACAAAAGGTGCGGATTCTTCAGGAACCATCATGAAAGATAGGATGGAGCTTTTCGCCGGTGGTTCGACCACCTGACTAGCCAAAGGAAGGACAGTCTTAGCACTCCAGGCAGTTGGAAGGGAGCGCGGGACTATAAACTATTATGCCCGGGATCTCCGCGATAATGGAGGTGTGCGTAGAAACAAAGAGTCACAAGGTCTGCGACCGCGCATAGGGGATGCGCTACACAGCGTGGCCAGAAAGTGATTGTTGAAGTCACTATTCACGATGGGATGCTCGACTTGAGGCCAAATGGAGTGCACGGCAGGCGTTTAAGATGCGATTTATGGGAAAAATATAGGAAAATCTGCCACCAAGGGAGCATTAATGGAACGGATTTGGGGGGAATGGTCGAATTCAAATTCCAAAAGCGCTATAAAATACAAAGGGCTACCCAACAAACAACACTTGGCCTTTTGCGAATTGAGTGATCGAAAAGAACCCTGATTGTCGTGCGTTGAGTGTTGATTGAGCCCCTAAGTTCACGAGTCCCATATTTCCATACGAATACAATGACAACCACTAAGCATGTTATGGAAATAACAGAAATATCCGTTGAGGAGGCCGTGCAGGCCCTGAATGTAGGGAATCCTCCAGAAGGTGATGGAATTGTGGCAGAAATTCTGAAGTCACTGTGTACGCCACGACCCAAGAAGGACAAACAAGTAATGGTTCCTGTGCGTGTGTCCCCTTGGAACCTGCTGTGCACCAAGTTATCAATGCAGGAGAAGGGGAAAGTAGTCCCGATAGAGACAAATGGAGAAGAGGAAGATCTGCAGGATCTTATCCTCGTAGAAGAAGAGGATGAAGGCATGGAGGTGGATGCTCAGCCTACACACTCTACAACAAAACTACCCGCCTATGTCCCCCCGTGAAAAGGGAAGGCAAAAGTGCCCAAGGACCTGGACGAGACCAAGAGCTCGCTCCAAACCCCGCTCCTCCTAGATGGCATTATGTTTGAAGGTACGCACCTGGGCTGCGTGCCAAGCCTGAAATTCGAATATTGGGACCTCGTTGACCATGAGAAGTTCCCTCATCTTGAGACCGGAAACCTCATGAAGCAGAACATCGTGGGGGGGTGACAACATTAAAGCCACAGAAGTGGTTGCACGGGGTGGAAAAAGTCGGGCTGCTTAACCTACTCTCGGTGTCGCATTTCCACCGTGCCCCAATAACCATTTTCTTCATCAGGCAGCTGCTCTGCCTGGTGCATGATGGGTGCTTATGACTAGAGGAGCCCATCCCCATCATGAAAGACTTGATCCATCGTGTCTCCCAGCTTCCGTGCAAAGGGGAGGACCTCGCAGCGATATCAGAAGGAAAGGGCAGTGATTTGGCCATCGTAGAGGCCATGAAGAAAAAGTACAAGCTGGAAAAGAAGAAAAGGGGATACGCCATCTCCAGCATCAAGTACAAAGCAGTACACATGGCAACCCAAATCCTGGCAGGAAAAGTTATGCGCAAGTGCCACGTAGACAAGGTACCTAAACCGGTGGTCGCACTAGCTGAGCTGTGCGCGGAGGGGGTCCAGTTTTACTGGTTCAAATTCCTCTGCACAAATTTTTTTAGAGAATTGCCACGAAACCCAGGAACAAGGTAAAACATTCCACTATGCATGTTTGTTGCTATCCATAGTGCTCATAGCTGGGGAATTGCCAGAGGATAGTCAATTCCCCATAATTGACAGAGATTTACTGGAGGCCACAAAGTACGCTTCGCTATGGGCTACGAAGGATGCTCAAAGGATTCGTGACTGCAAGATTTTATGGGTGCTCATGGAGATGGACCTCGAGATGGATCAACCATAAGCCGCAGTTGTCACCCACAGTCTACAACAGTCTGTAGAGCTTCGCAGAATTTAAGGCTGACATGCATAACATATATATCAGGGCATGGAAGGACCCGACGAAATAGTGGACAAAGTTATCCTTTGTAGCCACTGACGACGCCATTTTTATTGTCCTGGAGGCATGGCCACCGGAGTGGCACACCCCAGACCTTGTAGAGATAGAAAAATCGGTGGCATAAAGAAAGAAAGAAGAGGCCAAGCTGTGCATCACATAGTTGGCTGAAAAACGAAGGAAGGATGCAGTGGCAGCAGAAGTGTGGTCAACGCGAGACGTGGCACAGAAAGCAGCCAAACAGGAGAAGGCTGCAGCAGCAACAACAACATAGGAGGCAGTTGTGAAGGCAAGCAAGGACCAACCAACACAGGGGTGGGAAGCAGAGGAAGCAGAGACCAAAGAAGGAGGCACAGACCCACAAATAGTGTCAATGCAGCTGAAGTGCCAACACCCAACAGAGCGAACTGGGTCGCGGAAGAAGATCAAGGCTTCGAAATTATCCATTGACCCGATCACCTTAACAGAGGGTGATATACATGACATCAACAAGACAATGCGCGATGTCACCTCTTAGGCTCTCCAAGATTTCATGCAGGAGAACCAGATTGTGTCGGGGGTCCTCAAAGCGCAGCTGCAGGAATTAGAGGTGTGCCCTCCTCAGGTTGGTACCATCTCGACGAGCCTCGCAGTCGGCTCAACAGTAGTGGAGTAGGTGTTGCGTGCACGAATGATGAACACCATAGTGCTGTTGAAAAGAGCACAAGTACCATTGAATGAGGCTGATAGGCCTGCAGTCAGCGCGCTGAAAGGTCTCGGTATCAATCTAGCTACACTTTCGCGCGAGACTTTATATGGGCTACAAGATGGGATAACTGCAGAACTGCAAGCTAGAGAGAGCCGCATGCTCCAAGTGCTCAGTGAGCAGAAGATAAATATGGAACAACTCAACTTGCAGCGTGATGAAGTGGTTTCGTAGAATCAACAGCTGGTCCAGGTGATAGACGATGCTTGCCAAAGTGTCTCGGAGCTGGCCATCCCAGCAAACATACTAGAGGAGGTGCGGATCCACAGTTTAACAGCAGGGGTCCACGAGGCAAAGGAAGAAACGACAAAGGTTCAATTGGAGCTAAACCTTTAGATCGCCGAATTGCGGTTCAAGGCGCAACCATCCACTCCCTCAGAAGTGAGAGAATAGTGCGCTACCGCTATCACAACAGGATTGGAGGAAATTGGAGGTGCAGTGGGAGATTGCACCAGCATGTTGGAAGAATCACTTGAGGTCCTCACAAGTCTGCAGGAGAACCCAACATCCAGCGCTTAGAGATAGAGGCACGTGAACTCCAATAGCAGTATGACAACATTCGAGGAACTGCGCAAATAGTAGTCCTCACTCAGAGGCTTGCGAGGATGCAACAGGCCAAGGCGTTGAAAGAACAGGTGGACATGGCACGACATAAGGAAGCAGTCCTGAAAGAATGCGTTCATCCTTCGATCGAGGAAGCCTTCACTATCACGCCAGGTATCGAAGGCAAGCTTGCCCACATGTAGGGGATGCACACATTGATGCAGAGAAGCACCCTCGATACAGAGGCCTCGGAATAGCGCATGCAAAAGATCCAACAAGCAGCAGCTCAGTGCGTTGCTGACCTCTGCACAGTTCGAGAAAAGTTGGCGAGACTCCGGGCAAAGATCACCACGCCAACAGAGTGACTCGAGGTCGAGTCACGATGTTTGTGTTAGGGTCCTGTTGGGCATGGAATCCCCCCCAAGGCATATTTTGGGGCTTAAAGCCCAAGTTTTGACCAAATCTTGTTGTAACGCTCCGCGAATTATGGGCGCGGGATGCGAAAGTATGATAGAGTCATAGGGTTGTTCGCCCTAGTCTTGTAATGTAATGTTGACTAGATAGACCTACCCATGGTCCGCAGATCATGGGATTTTATAAATAGAGAAAGGCTCTAAGTTGTAAAGAAAAAAAGTCATGGGATAGAAGAAATAGCAGAAGATCTAAGAGAAAAGTCTAGTTTTGGGTCATAGAGTAGGAGAAGGCTCTGTGGTTGAGTGCACAGAGGCCTAGTAGTTCGCAGCTAAGCATGCGGACCCCTGCAGCTGAGTGCGCAGGGTAAAGTCGGGTCTGTAACCGAGGAAGAAATTAATAAAGAGAAGTTGCGTTATAAATATGTGTATTTGTTCTTGGGTTAATGAATGATTGATATACTTTGCATTTATATTGTTTATTTAATGCGTGCATCTATATAAATGGTTTATGTTAAAGTATAACTTAAAGTACTCAAGCTAGCAAAGCTAACTAACTAACATCGAAACATAAGTAAGATCTGGGGTAATAATGAAGGGCGCAGCGTTCAGCCCCTCGGTAGGGTTGCGCGAAGGCATTATATCAGGCTGCGAGGCACGGGAAAGTATGTGAGGCAACTTGCACGCAGGGTCAAACCGCGGACCAGTTGAACTCATCAGACATCTCGAGGGTGCGGAAACCTAGTTCTAGCACCCTCCCATAAAACTTCGGGTGAGACCTCAGTCCGCACTCCGTGGAATGTTGTCGAAAGGGCCAGTAATACTGGGATTTGTTTGGCTAATTAACTCTGAACCTGGGTCAGGCCCCAACAAGCCAACAGTGAGGAAGTTGGGGATCTTGAGAAACAAAAAGAGGACATGTTCAAAATTATAATTGAACAAAATGGTCAGATTAAGGACATGTAAGTTGAAATGCAAAGACTGTTGAAGGAAAAGGAGCAGACTTCACAACTAGAAATAGTTCCACTGACAGCAGTCCCTAGTTCAGCTGCAACTATAGTAGAAGCATCTACATCGACAAAAATAGAAGCACATACCAAAAATTCCTCAAATGAGCTGGTTAAAGCTATGGAAGATCTGTCCATCAGAGGGCAAGAAATTGAAAAATTAAAGGCCCAACTTAAAACCTTACAGGAGCAAAAATTGAACACAGATAATTCATATATAGAAGAGCTACAAAAATATCACAGGCTAACCCAAAAGATTCAGTAGCTAGAAAATGAGTCTATAATGGCTCGAACACTGGCACAAGCCAAAGAAAGTATATGGATCGAAATCAATGAGGCCATCATAGAAATCTGGCCTTCAATTGAAATAATCTTTGAACAGGAAGACTTAATACAAAGATTAAAGTGGTTAATTGAAGAAGTCATAAACAACTTGGCACAGAGGCCAGGGAAAGCTAATACTTTAATTAAAATTTTGAATTTATTGACCAAGGATGAGTTAGCATAATTTGAAATTGCAGATAGAACAGAGACTATTTTGGAAGTCAAGAGAGTCCTTACTAAAAGCAATTTGCTAGTACAGTTGGAAAACAAGTGCCAAAATTTGGAGACCAACATCTAGAAGTTCCATAAGAAATTCAACGTATTACATTTAAAAGGACTACCAGGACTAAAGGGGATTGGAGACAAGTTGGCACCACTGACAGATTACCAACAACAATTGTACTCAATAGCTTGGGGCAATTCAAAAATTTCTACTATCAAAGGAACAATCACAGGAAAAGCTTTCATGGAGGCTTTAAAATTCGATCTACTTATCAGAGCTGAAGTCAAGCATTTATTTTTGGTCAAACCAACTTTCCAGAAATACACTGAGGTAGATGAAACTTATAGAAAGCTGGTTAAAATGCACATTCTAGATTAAGACATATGGGACAATCTATGTCAACTCTTGCAGTAAAAAGTAGTTTTATGTTCAGTAATCGAGCAACAATTTTCTAGGTCCAGTCATCAACAACAACCATTGAAGATAGTACCATCATATTCAGCAGTTTAAAGCTATCTATATTTTTGTTCTATTTTTACAAACAGTTTAGGATATTTTGTAAAAGATCTTGAGGTTTTCACTCAAAATATTTTTTGATAATTTTCTATAAGTACTTGATAAATCGAAGTACAAATGTTGGAACTTGGATGAAGAAAGCATGCTATTGATGTAAAGTTGTTCACTGAGCTGAAAGTGATCATTTCTTTAATACATAAATGTGTTCCAGGATTCTTGTGTTAGGCGAGTGATGTTTTTTTTTTTTTTTAACTTGCTATATCTCTGTTTTCCATGTGTTATTCTAATCTATATTGTTTAAAGAAAATGAAAGAATGAATTTGTTTAATTACACTCTGTCTTAGCTTATAACCAATATCTATGTTTTCAAACTGAAACTAAATATAGAATTCTTAACTTCTCTATGTTTAATCGAACCTTACACTTTTCCTCTCTATCACTCCATCAAGCTACGAAGGTCCAATAACCTGCCTACCTTACCTTGTTGCATTTGTTCTGATATTTCTGCATCTGATCACCCTAAGGCCTTTGACTCCATTTGCACAATGCCCTTTCTCTGCAATTTCAACCAAACCATTCAAAAGACCAAATTTTAAACCTTACATTTAACATAAAATCCTAAAGCAACAAAGATAAATATGACAGAGATCCCTCTTTGAGTTTAGAAATGCTAGCTTCTAAACTTAAAAGTGATTTTGTGATTACCTCTACAATTCCTTTACAACCTGAGAAATTACAAAATGATAACATAATACTTATTAATATTAAAATTAAGAACATAATTTTAATATTGATATCACTATTCAAATCATATTATCTAAACATTTTTAAAATATTTTAATAATGTTAACCAATATAATAACTTAATTAATTATTTAATTTATATTAATTAAGTAAAAACCCGTGTTTTAACTTAATAATTCTATAACCATTAATAAACGTAAAATCAACGGCCTAATCTCTATTTAGAAATATTTATCTTTTCTTTTTATTCGTCTTTTAAACTTTCCACGGGAAAAATATCAAACATGTTATATGGTGATTTTCCAAAAAGATATTACCTAAAAATGAATTCCAACAAAAATTTGCATACACGAACTAATTGATATAATCAATTTTTTTCTAATTAAATCTTAGTTTTTTAATATTTGTTTACACCATTAACTTACTAATACATATTTTCCGCTTACGAAAAAATATTAAATAAATATCTAAATCAAATATTACCATATACAAATTTAAAACCTTCGCAAATATCTTAAATTTTCACAATATTAAGAATATTTCTTCATTTTTATATTTTCATATTAACCAAAAAAAAAAATATTTCACTAAAATATATATTATAATTTTATATGCATAAAAAATAAATCAAATCTCAATTTGTACAGTGTCATTGCATATCTCATTCAACCATGCGTAATTTCAAAAAGCTTCTTATGCACATATGTTCATATGTTTAATTTCGTTCAAACATCTATTAAAATATTAATTAAAAAAAATATTTAAAACTAATTAAATTAACATCTAGATAATAAATAAATCAATTTTCAAAATTTACAATACCAATGCATATTTTATTTATTATTTATTTTTTTAAACGAAAGAGACACTTTATATTATAAAACCTAGATTACTGGGCCAGAATCATTTACGTAAAAAAAGTCAATACTTGTTTCAGATATTTCAGCTACTTCTATGTTCCAGTACATCCAAAAAAACACTTTCTTTCCCCTACGAGCCCTGTGGACTAGAATATTACACTGATCGTTCTCATACCACCGGAAGAATTGACCCAAAAAGTAAACGTACTTGCAATACATAAAAATACATTAACCAATATTTGAAGGCACGACTTCCTCGTTGGTGCAGTTGTTCCCTTTGCCCATGCCCGCACCTTCGTCTTCAATGCCCATATTTCCTTGCGGCTAAGAAGGAGCAAGGTCAGGAAGCCCTACAATTATCTCATGCACCTCTGCGAATAGATTGTTTCTAATCAACTTCGAATTGGAATTGAGATGGTCGGTTTCCATCCTGATGATTTTTCGCTCTAGAGTCACCTCCACACTCTCAAATTTTGCATTGATGCAGTCTATGTTTGTTGCGCAATCTTTTTCTAATAATTCCACCCGTTGCATGAGGAGGCCAAGCCTTCCCATTAGCAACTTGAACAAAAATTTAGCCGCCTTCTTCCACCGATCCATATCGGTCTCTAAAGGTTGTCTTCCATGCGATACCATAGCCAATCCACTCAATAAGACGCAGTTGCTCTAGATATACTCATTGGTTAAGCGAACATATGACTTTCGTGGAGGCAGAGTCTCCTTATATAAGGCATCATCCCAAATATCACAACTATCTTCGGCTCTCGCCATTAATGCCTTCATATTTTCCATCTTCATCCCCATTACATAGATGCCCTGCCCAAGAGACTTGTTAAACCAACCAAGCAGCCAATTCATAGTGGTGCAAGGTGATATTTTCCCTTGTCTCTTTGCCATTATATCACCTAAATGATCTGCCTTCCTCCCAAGAAGGTAATTTAACCGTTTGTCCACAGATTCTCTTGGCTCAGATATGTATCTTTGCAGGGCTCTTAACAACTTACCTCGGGACTCCAATACACCGCCAAGTGTGTACCCTTCCTATTCCATCACATACATGTCCCCCATGTGAATACTTATTCCATTCATTATATGGTTGTTAGTGTCAGCATTGATGGTCAGACACTCCAAACAAATAATAATGATTCTATGGTATGGGATTAAATCCCTTGTCTCATCCATTTAATTCAAATTTTCTCATCCCCATCATCGCACCACGGCTCGCCATTTCATCGGCTTCTTGATTGAGTTGGTAGAGGGTGTGGAATAGGGTCAACATTTCAAATTTTTTCGTGTGTTGATTGATCCTCTTCATCATTGGAGGGCTCAAAAGGTCAGAATTTTGATTAGGTTTTGAAAACATTCTAATTACCAGAAGGGAGTCCCCTATGACAATTAATTTTTCGATTCCAAGACTTAGAGAAATCTCCAAACCCTTCCAAAGTGCAATAACTTCAACCTTATTATTGGTTGTTATTCCTAATCCCCACACAAGTCTTATTTCCACTTGTTCACATTGGCAAAAGATTGTCCCTCCCGCTCATGCCGCCCCTCTTAACTGCATACCTAATTACAAAAATTTAGAAAAACATTTGACTATATGAGAGAAGACTTATTAAAACACAAGCATGTAAAGCTTATATATA
>APFE031076803.1:197704-207806 GCA_000404065.3 Pinus taeda | reverse complement strand
AAATAAAAAATTTAAATTTCTTACCTTTTAATTCATACACGTCACACATGCCCCCTTCTAAAAGAAAGTGAAAAATATAAACAATTAATTTCCATCAACACATAACAAAAGTCAAGCTCAAAATTTTTTTCACTCAATTGTATGAGATACTCAACACAGATAATCAAACTCAAAATTGTTTATGAAAAACTACTTTAATTTATTTGAATTTTTTTATACTGTTAACTTTTTGGGGTGTGTTAAACTCACATGGAATATAAACAACGAATGCAAATGATAAGCATTAAATTGCATATATTATTGACATAATATACATTTATAGTACATTGATGTGACCCTTGGATTCATGTGCCAAGTGGTCTCTTGGACTCCAATGGTTGTTCACATTCCACACCAACCCATAGAGGATTAGGTGTCCAACATTCCCCCCCTTAATTCAAAGGGGTATGTACGAGTCCAAGAAGAGAGATGTAATACAAAATGTGCAAAAATATGGATGACAACACTAAACTGAATGTGCTCTCTTAAATGTTGGTATAAGGGGGTGGTTTAAGGATGACCACCAACACTGGAATGCTTAGTGCAGTTCTCGGAACTCTTCCCAGTTTGGAAAGAAGTTGAAATCTTCTGCAAGAGGAAGTGTCCCTAATGCTTTGGAGAGGGAGACCTTCAACCTAAAACAGGGAGGTCTACAACCTGTGATGGTTTAAGGATGACCACCAACTCTGGAATGCTTAATGCAATTCCTGGAACTCTTCCAAAACTGGGAAGAAGCTGAAGTCTTCTGCTAGAGGAAGTGTTACCAATTCTTTGAAGGGAAGTCTTGACCCCACATAGATGGTTTAAGGCTGACCAACAACTAAAGGCATGCTCAGGGGCATCTCTGTCTCTGGCTATGACACTAAATTTGGTATGGAAGGTTGTGGCTCAGGCTCGCTTGATGTGGCTTTGAAGCTTGTATATGACCATCAATTCCCCCCCTATTAGATACAAGGTGAGAATATGGATAAAACTCAATAGCAAGACTGTTCAATACTCTAGAACAAGTTTTAACATATGACTGAAATATCTTCTTGGCCGTTGAAGCATGTTGCCAAGAAGCGATCCATACAAGATGAATCTTTGTTCTTGCAGGAGGCTTGTTTTTGCAACATCTGTGTGAAGAATGAGTACGTTAACCACAATTCTTGCACAGATGAAGATCAAAATAGTGATCTTTCACATGGCCAACCCAGTCACAGTGTTGGCATTTAACAACTTTTGGTTGTTGTGGAAGTGAAGCAGGATTTGAAAGAGGTGAAGATAAACCATCATGAAGAAATCCAACACTTTGAAATTGAATGGGCTTGGAATAGTTTGGAATATGAAAGGATGCCTCCTTATCATATCCAAGACCTGTTCTATGCTTGTTGTTGAAAATATCTTCCCAAGGTCAGATGATTGGCATGGGAAGTGCAGACTGAATTTCTACTTCTATATGAAATTCTACTGCTTCATTGGATATTGGATCTGAATCAATCTTAATCTTACTAATTTCATCACTTTTTGGTTGTTGACTGTCCTTGAACAAAGGATTGTTTTGGGAAAAAAACAAATTTGAATGACAAATCTGCTGAAGCTACTCTTGTTGTAGCTGTGATTCAAGCTGCAAAAAATCAATTTTGTCTTGTGCATTTTGCAGACAAGTCTGAATGTCAAAAAGAGTTTCCTTATTGATTTTTATTGTATCATGAACAATAGAATGTAACAGAGTTTTCATGAACTCTAATACTTCAACAATTCGAGCCATTTTCTCCATTGTTAAAATTACTCTTTTTTTTTTAACTGATCAAAACTATGACCCAATGACAAAAAGTAACACCAAGTCACAATGGCAATATCCTCTATAAATGTGCACCAAATAACCAATGTGAAATATATCTATTCAATTTACATACTAGGGATTCAACAGACGGACTTAATGCTCCAATGAGTAAGAAACAATGGCTGTAATGCATTCACAATCCACTCACATCATAAAAGCATTCATCAATATCTCAACTAGATCCTTCCTCCAGAATTCCTTGCTTAAAATATCCCCTTGCTATTACAAACATGGCTCATGAAAATGACACCATGAAAACTTGCATCAGGATTGAATGAAGAATTCCCCCTTTAGTTTATCTGCTTGAGTCAAGGTGTAGTGAGCAATAGCTGGTGTTTTAGCATTCAAAAAATGAAGAAAACAAGAATCAGATTGTTGAATGTAATGTTATTTTGTTAAATAACGGGGACTGTTGCAAATGAAAAAAATTAATACTTTAACAAGGCACTAGCTTGAATGCCTTTTCTAAGAAATCACATAGTGGAGTTCTCTTCAAGCAAAGATCTCTACAAGAACTGTGCGTATTTCATCCTTGGAAGCATCACTGAGGCCCTGGAGGAGGCTACTAAAGAACGAGATGAGTTGACAGGCACGATTGAAAAACTAACCTCTTAGCTTAAATATGTGTGTAGACTCCATGAGTTTCTCAATAGAGATTAGCACCAGCTCCAATATAGAACACCAATCACGAAGAGCAAGTCATTCGATCTGTATTAAAATGCATCCTATTTCAACACATAGAGACCACACTTTCACTGTGCCACTGGAGACCAATATTTACGCATGGACTCAACGCTCCATTCATATACCCACTTTGTTTGTCTGCAGTTGCTCTGCCGCTTGGGGTGTTATTGCTGCTGGTACTCATGGTCTGCGTTTTTTGTAGAATTGTGTCTCGTCCCAGGCTTATTTCCGGCCCGAGATCATATCCGGTTGTGGGTTATTTATTTGCATTTTCCAAGAATGGATGCTGCCTACTTCAATGGTATGTTTAATGATCATAGAATCCCCCACACAGACTATTCTGGTTGAGCGACTAGGAGAGCTTCGGACAGTTGTGACGGCGGATCCTGAGACTATTAAGTATATACTAAAGACCCAATTTGACAATTATCCAAAGGGAAAGCCCTTTTCCACCATTCCGCATGATCTGCTTGGGAAGAGTCTTAGTAGTGGCACACAAGAAGAAGCGGGTTGATTACCTCAAAAATTTGAAAGACAAGTTAAGAACAGGAATGCACAAGCTTAAAACTGAATAGAATGAAATATTGGAAGCCTCAACCTACTCCTCAATTTAATATTTGTTGAACCTATTCATCTTTCAACCATTCAGGCACGAGAGTCATTTAAGTTATTGCACAAATTTCAGGGATGCAGAGATGTAGGTAGATTCTTCTTCAGGTCTGCACAGAAACATATATGACAGGATGGATGGGTGCATTTAAGAAAGATGGTGTAAATGTGAAGGGAAAATTTGTCAAAGCTGCTATAGAACTGGGCAAAAATCACAACGAGAATATCGTTGACAAGAGGTAATATGCGGGAGTTGATGCGTTTGTAGTGTTTGAAGTGTGGAGTATGAAACCGCCTCCGGTGGGATTGGGAGCATGCAATGTAACTAGAATTTTAGCGCGACAAAGGCAGGGGATTGGAGGGTGGTATTGAGGGACTCAGTGGAGAGGATTATTCAACGTAACTGAGGTTTATGATATGCATTATTGACTGCAGAGCAGCTGCAGAGCATTATTAATGGCTAGTGTAATAATTGTGGAGAAGGAGTATTTGATGGTTAGCATATGGAGGTCGAGTATGGCAGTGTATAGAGGCCGAGTTGGTATATTATATATGGACCTGGTGATGGAGGGTTTAACGTAAGTATGGATCGAGGGACATCCCAATAGAGAATGAAGCAAATCTTAGCATTATGACTGAAACTTCATCACAGAAAAGCATCCAACTAATCTATTCATATAAACCATCGAATGAACCATTGCATATGAACTAGTGTACTATAAATGAATCAATGCACAAAACTTCAAAGTTCAACCATACATAACTCAGTGTTGAATGCAGAACTCAAATCACATATGATAAAATCCACAACTCAAACTTGAATGCACAACCATGCCATTAATGCAATTCAAAATGCATACCATTACAGTCTTCAAAAATGGATGTTAATGCACATCCTCTGCAAGTCATGACTTACTCAGCAACCAACAAGTGGTCAAATTAGTGACATTGAGATAGAGAAGGCCAGATTTACACAGACCACAAAAACAAGTGGCTAACAAGAGATTGAGAAGGTTATAAACATACCAGCTCTGATACCATTTTAAACTCACATGGAATGTAAACAATGAATGTGAATGATAAACATTAAATTGCATATATTATTGACATGATATACATTTATAGTACATTGATGTGACCCTTGGATTCATATTCCAAGTGATCTCTTGGACTCTGGTGGTTGTTCACATTCCACACCAACCCATAGAGGATTAGGTGTCCAACAAGGTGAATTTTATTAATTGAAAAAACATGGAAGTACATAGAGGATTACAATAAGTCAATATGGTCTCTCACATAAGAGATGAGAAATAAAAAAAGATATATAAATCAAACTAATACAAAGATATTGACCTAACTGGCCTCATACAAAAACAACTACAAAATTGCATTCAAAAATTAGAACCATATCAATGTCAAGCTAAAGTGTCAAAATTAGAGTCCACTACTGACGTAGGAATCGTTGGATGCCAAAGGTCTTCTTGCTACTAGGGGGATGCTGAGGTGATGTTCAATCCTCTCTAATCTATGATCAAAGTCCCTCATATGCTTCTGTAAGTGATTCAAAGATTGAAGAATGTCTAACTAAGACTCATGACAATCCATTAGAGTTTTCCCTAGAGGGAATTTCATTTTCCAGTATAGATCCACCATTTGCATGTATTGATTAAATCAATTCTGTGTATGTATAGTGTCAAGGATCCAATCAAACTACTCAGTAAGGACTTCCATATTTGAGAGGGAAGTTCTCTGAAAAGAGGCTTACCCCTTAAACCTAGCCAGTTCTTCATGTACGTGGATCAAAGTGCACTCTTGATAACATGTTGCAAAATCTTCAATTCAGTAATGTAAGTGAGTTTTTCCTCTACGGGCCTACTCTTGATAATAAGTGGCCCCTCTTTTGACTCTATCCCTTTGTCATGGCATGGTGACACTAACACCTAAATACCTAAAGTTAAACCATGTTCTTCCTTAGCCAAGTGAAACATGCCCCATGCAATGCTGCCTCAAATTGATATAGCCAAATGTTGAGAGGTGGATGAAACAAAAACTTGCCTGAATGGAGACCTTGCCAACTAGGTCCAAGAGTGTAGATGCGACAGAAGCACACAATTCCCAACTAGCTTTCAAACATCAAACAATAGAATGAAAAGAATGCCACCTAACAGACATAACATTAATTGAAACACTTCCTAGGGAAAAGACAGAAACAAGTTTCACTTCTTGAGTTGGTGGTAAGAAGACAATACTATACCATAAAACCTTGAAACACTAGGAGTTCACACATCACCAGATACCATAATGTCGCTTAACCCAAAACAGGCTCCATGGGATCTAAGGAACACATCAAAAAATGGAAGAAAATAACCCAACTTCATGATGGAAAACCCTAAACATCACCAAGAAAGAACAGGAGCCCCCTTGGCCTCAACGAACCTCCCCAACAACCAGCCTTCAGGTGATGGGCATCAGACAGAAAGAACTCATCCACCACAGCACCCCAATAAAGAGAGTGAAACCAAAACTACTATATGTAATAGAAGGATGCAACCACAAGCAGAGAAGAGGAACCATAATAGAAAGTGGATACCACTTGATGAGAGAAATGGACCAACTTGTGTATTAGAAGAGAGGAGGAAAAAGTAGTAATACTTCCCCCTTCCCTTGATTTGAACTAAATTCACTTCACGTGAGCCAATTGAAGTGATAAATACCATAACCACAATGCCATACTGAATCATGACCACTTACCAAAATCGTCTTCCAAGACCGAGGGCAAGAATGGTCCACTTGTTTTTGGGCATGCAACAAGGTGGTGAAATCCTTAGCTTGATTAATTTTCTCATGTCTTCTCCCTTCCCAGTGCCTTACATTCCCAAACCCTACTCTTGCATGGGGATATCTAACTGAAGAAAAATTCCTCCACCCTTTACCTGGAGCTTGGTAAGTGATAGGTGATATAATGGTACCAAAATATTTATCATGGCCACCCTCTCGACACACTTTTTGTTATTGATCAGACCACCACTTTGTCCCCTCATTTGCTCACTTGAAGAAGTTTTGATGACATTCAATTCAACTATTACACTTGTTGGGGGCACGTTGTGAAATCCCTCATTCATTAACTAGGTGGGGTGGTGGCAATCCACCTCCCCCTTGTATTGTACGTCACTTCTTTCGGGATTATATATATAAATATAGAATTGTTTCGGGTAGAACCACTCAATAGAGTGGAGGTCATACAACATAAAGAGACACAAACAAGCAATCTTAATACCTAAACAATTAGACTTGGTACAAAAGGTCTTACCTGTAGGTCTTACATTTGAGGTCGTTCCCATAGGGTTCAAACCCTCTCCTTCTTCCTTGTGCTTTAAGAACTACAATTCATTCAAGGCAAAACATATACACCAAAAATAACTGAAAGCATGTTCATGATATCAAGGTTAGATCATATAAGCATGTAAGAAAATAAGCATTAATGTGAGATTTTATAAGCAAATCATAACATAAATTAATGCATAAAGACCATAATCATTAGGAACAAGACATCGCTTCTTTATTAATGCAAGCTAAAGAAAATATGGAAGAACTACAACCTGAGTCGTTTGCTGCCTCCAAGCGAAACCGTCCTCTAGATCCGTCTTGCGCAAGCCTCAACAATCCTCCTCCATAAGTATACACAAGGATGTCATGAAGGGATGATGAACATCTCAAGAAGGAAACAGGGGTTTCCTATGAATGAGAGTGCAGAAGGCATAAGGATATCTTCAGACTTGATTAGGATGTAATCGACTATAATATCAATATCTAATCCTTCCTCTTCTAGACCTTCCTAGGAGATGTATTTATACTTCTCTAAATTAGTTCTTTTCAGTTGGGAAATAGTTAGGCCACGGGCTATAGTAGGTGGGTATTCGGTCAAACCCATAAATCCCGCTCGAATTAAGGGAGATTATATATTTTTTAATGTTTTAACACATATACGCGGGTTGGGTATAGGCTAGCCCACGTGTATACCCGCTTTAGATAGGGCATAATCGCATATAAAATTTAAAACATTTTTTTTAGAAAATGGACCAAGTCTGGTAGGGTTGCTCTAGGTCATATCATAGAACATCAAATCTGTCAAAAGTGATAAATAGTGTTATAACAAGCATTTCACTTTGTGAAAAAAATTATAAATAAACATTACTTATTTATATAAAAATTTTACATTGGGTAAAATTTCAAAAGTAATAAATAGAGGAAAGTTAAAACCAAAAGAAAATTGGATTATGTAAACCTTTTTTAAGCATTAAAATAAAGCTATGTTTTTCATTTTTTTATATATAGAGTTATAAATATATATAATTTTTCTTCTTTACTTATAAAAGTTATTTTGTCATTTTTCATTCTAGTTTTTTTAATTAAATTTCAATCCTATAATAATTTTTTATTTAAAAAAAATTCTAAAAAACATTATTAAAAAACAAATAAAAGCCTAATATAATAACATAATTAAATAATTATAATTAATTAATATTTTTTAAACTAATATTTAGAAACAAGGCTATTACCCGTGTGTGAGTCGCTCCTGAGTCACCAAGACTGAGAGGTGGTCAAACAAGCTTAAACCTGTACCGTCTAACAGGACGGACGAACAACAGCTATTGCAACGGCCGTCCACTTCCACCCCGGGGTCTTAAAGTTTCACAACCTTTTCTCCAGCCAAACTCCCACTACAAAAGCCCTTGTCTGCAGCTTGCGATTGCGGTTATCCATACCAGAGTTTCAGAGTATCCACTCTCTGGTTGGAGCCAAAGCCGAGTAAAGATAAAATAGAATAAATTTTATTTAATTATATCGAAAACTAAAAAACATCAAACTAAAAAAAATTCAATTATTAGAAAAAATGAAATTCCAAGAATTCAATTATTGGAAAAAAATAATGCAGAAGTGTTTTTGATCTGAGGTACTTGTGCACTCATGGATATAAAGACACCTGGACTTTGGAAAATATATAAATACATCTTTAATTCATAAAAATGGCCCAAATTAAATACATATGGCAAAGTATAATAGGAGTAATTTAATTTCATCAACTAGGAATTGAACATAAATTTAAAACATGAATGGACCTCTCATCATGATTTGATTTAAGTTCTTTGCATGGTGTTTATAAGTGTTTTTGATAGAAAGAATGTAGAAATGAATTATTAGTAAGCTTTTTATCATGCTCATTGAATCAATGAAGAGTCCAATGAACCTTTGTTCATCCTATAAATATGTGTGTATTTTCATGATTAATATAAGTGGTGAGATAGATTTTACTCTCTCTATTTTGGGTATGAGGGAAGCATTGCCCATAACATGTTTTAGCCTTATGCCCTCTTTTGCATGTTGTGTGATGGTTTCCAATGCAATGGTTTGGTGTTGGTAAGGAAGAGATTTAAGAGTAAAGATTTTTTTAGTGGCCCATTACCTTTGCTTGTATACTACTTGAGCTTGTTGAGCTAAATCATTACTTTTGAACCTGCCTAAATATGTTTTTGGGAAAGAAGCCACCATTCAAAACTCTATAGAGCATGAGGTTCGAGATTGATTGTCTTGAATTCTTGATTTGATGTATTAACTTCAACGTCATTTTTCTTGTGTAATTGCTTTATGAATTATTTATCCATGCTTTCCATGGTTGAAAAATACTCAAATTTGAAAGATTTTTTCTTGTAAAATTTCTTTATGAATTATTTATACATGTTTTTCATTGTTGAAAAATACTCAAATTTGAAAGATTTTAGAATCACAAGAGAGTTGAAAGATTTTAGAATCACGAGAGAGTTGAAGCTTGATCATGAGTTAGTTGGCAAGCTTGATCATGAGTTAGTTGGCTTTCATAGTCTTTAGTCTGTAAAGATCAAAACCCTTGCGATAAGGGTTCATGATGTTTATATAGATTCTTTTTCCCCATTTAAATGTTGGGGTTTTAAGGATTAAAAAAATGATCACATTTGTCTTGAAGCTTGAAGATCATTGTTATTCGAAAGAAAGTGAAGTTGTTGAAGGTAATTTAATTGTTTTTAAGAGAACCGTTGATTAATTTGGTCTCAAATATTGTTGATATTTTATATTGTGCTTCCTAAAGATGACAGATTATTTGATGGATTCTTATTTAAGTGAATAAAACATAATGTACGAGGAAAATTATGTAAATTGAAAATTTAAGTTGTAGAATTTACGCTTATGTGATCTATATCAAGTATTATGAGACAAGTATTTTGGCGTAAATCACATGATAGAGCATTTGTTGACGGGTTTCGAACCAACCAGTTTGGTTCATCGTCAAGACAAGTTGAAGAATCAAATCTAGCTTCGCATATTAAATAGTCAGAGCAGAACATCCAACGACTATATTTCATGACTAGGTAACGGCTATATTTGACCAGGAAACGGTTAGTTGGACTGGAATAGGGGCATGACCTTTATTTAATTAATTAAGTTAATTCAATTGATTATTAAATGATAGTTATTTTTATTCTTATTAAAATAAAAGTTAAAGGGACTATTCTATAAACTTATAATATAAATATATATTAAATAAATAATTATAAAATAAATAATTTAATTATAGTGTTATAATATTGAGTAAATAATAGTTAGTTTATAATTTGTTAACATAAATTACCTGGTTAGCTATATTCTTTATTTTAATATATATAAATAATTAATTTATATATAAATTATAACATTACATTATTTTATATTAATAGTTATATATAACAGTTATTTAAAATATAATATATTAAAATAATAAATTTTAAAATATATAAATTTATAAATAAATTAATTATAAAATAATTATTTTAAATTATAGTTATTTATAAAGTTATTAAAATACAAATATTTAGAGAAATTTTAGGAGCTAGAAATTTTAATATTTATTAAAATTAATTTATAAATAAATTA